>RQTK01000285.1:252909-264047 GCA_003991915.1 Elysia chlorotica
GGGGGGGGGGAGATCAGCTCTCGCGACACTTACTAGCTCAGCCCTGCCATCATCACCAAGGATGAATGTGGGGGAGAGGGGGGGGGGGGGTGAGCAAAGGGAGGATCTAGGAGCAGCTTGGGTAGAGACCGGCGCGAGTTGAGGGCGACAGAGGCGGGGCGGAGACGTGTCACTCACTGTGGACAGGCGGGGACAGGAAGGCCGGCGTCAGATGAGAAGTGGGGAGAGGAGGGAGGGGGAGGGAGCGGAGTATCACAACTAAGGCTCACAGTCCCACACAGCCTAGCGCTGCCTGCTCACCATCACCGCCGCGCGCTACATCAGTACAGCCTGCACTGCTGGTGTCACGTGACATGCACACGCGCTGCTCACACTGGCTGCTGTAGCTCCGCCCCCTTCTCTCTCTCTCTCTCTCTCTCTCTCTCTTTCTCTCTCTCTCTCTCTCTCTCTCTCTCTCTCTCTCTCTCTGTTCTCTCTCTCTCTCTCTCTCTCTCTCTCTCTCTCTCTCTCTCTACTCTTTCTTTCTTGCTTTCTCTCTGTCTCTCTTCTTCTCTCCCTCTCTCTCTCTCTCTCTCTCTTTCTCTCTTTTTCTTTCTCTATTTCTTTATCTCTCTCTTCTCTTTCAGAGTGAGCGCCCCTCCGTATCCACTGCTCACTCACAGTCCTCTCCTGTCGCTGTAGCCACACCGGGTCTCGAAGACAACCAGTCTAGCGCCAGGATTACTGCGACGCGCGTCCAGTGTTGGATCTATACTCTAGGTTTATGTCCAGCAAGATTCTAGAGGTAGATATACACAGAGGAAATAGACTTAGGCGTCCGACTACTGCGTCTAAATGCATTATAGGCCGAGCGACTTGATCAATGTCATATTTGTACTTACTATATTTTACCAAAACTATATATTTATATAAAGATTATTTTGGCCGGATCGACATTTCTATGACCATCTAACTCACCCATTTCCCTCAGATTTTAAGTCAATAATCCTACAAGATCGAAGTTGCAATGCGTTTTGTCTTCCTGTTTATATTATATAATTATTGTCTTTAAACTTTGGTTTATCTCTGTCTTATATGTATCTATGTATCTATCTATCTATCTATCTATCTATCTATCTATCTATCTATCTATCTATCTATCTATCTATCTATCTATCTATCTATCTATCTATCTATCTATCTATCTATCTATCTATCTATCTATCTATCTATCTATCTATCTATCTATCTATATATCTATTTATCTATCCAGATCAGTAACTTGATAGATAGATCGATCGATCGGTAGGTATGTATGTAGGTAGGTAGGAAGGTAGGTATGTAGGTAAGTAGGGTGGTACATAGGTAGAGGTAAATATTATAGAGTGTAATTGAGGGAGGTTAGACAGAGAGCGAGCGAAAGAAACCCACAGACAAAAAACGAAAAAAAACAAAACAAAAAAAAAACAGCAAAAGACACACAAAGAGAGCGACGACGATATTAAGCAGAAGCATAGTGGGAGGTAAAGGCGGGATATAGAGAGGGGGTGGGGGATAAGGTGGGTGTAGATCGATTTCTCACTAACAGTGTCCAGTTGTTCTTATGAGGCGTTTTAATAGGCCTACAAGTCCAATCTACTGCACTGACTTCAAGAAAGCTCTCAAAGACTAGAAACAACAAAAATGATCGCAATAATTACTTGTAAACCACAGTTTCTTTTTTCTCCATTGTGTTTACAATTTGGAAATACATTTACCACGTTCAAACAAAACATTAAACTCGAACAGAAGCTGGCGAATGTACCAGACTGGAAGTTAGTTTGTCTTTGATGTGCACCGCTCAGATCAGGGGGGGGGGGGGAGGGGAGAGGTGAGTAGTTAGAACTGGTGTGCATCACTCACTCCATATCATCGCGCCATATGGACAGCGCCTAACCCTCCAAGCTTACACTTCTTTAAGGTTTTAGTTCGTCTACCTTACAAATTCCCCGATCTGAATTTAAGGTACAAAGAATAGATTGTGAATCTTTTATATTTGTTGAAATATTTCAAAGAGAGATCAAAGGCTGGAGTTTAAAGTTTTTGTTTGAAAATGTTGTGTTTGCCATGTGGAGCGTACAGTGGAACGTTCAGTTACTGGTTTATACAGTTACGTTTTGTTTGGCTAATATGAGCGACTTTTGGTTAGCTTAATTAAAAGATTGATCGATTGATTAATTGATTGGTTTGGTTTTATCTGATTTGTTGCTTTGTTAAAGCCCTTTGCCATCGACTATGTTATATCGCGGACGCGTCGCTGTGATCAGCGTCTGACAATGTTAGGCTTTGCCACACAAAGATAGAACGAGGATATTCCTGTCTATACAGATTGCATTGTGCTGACACCAACCCAACTCCAGACAGCAGGAAAGGAATCCGACAACTGTTTTTGTCTAAATATAGGATTGAACCCGCTATCTGATTTGAGATCGCACGCTCTATCATTTAAGCCAATTTGATGGGATGGTTGATTGGTTAGTGGATTGACGATTGATTGATTGAGTTGGATGCTCACACATCAGATGTGATTCTCTTATCATAGGATATATAAACTTGCATTGTTCAGAATCACAGGAAACATGCGACCTTATTCCTCGCCATAGTGCCCTTCTTGCGATGAAGCAAGGTGACAGAAAAAATCCAAACTAAATGGAAAATAACAGAGTTGAGGATGGGTTGGGGCCACACTGCCAGCCACACTGCCAACCACACTGCCAGCCACACTGCCAGCCACACTGCCAGCCACACTGCCAACCACACTGCTAGCCACACTGCCAGCCACACTGCCAGCCACACTGCCAACCACACTGCCAGCCACACTGCTAGCCACACTGTCAGCCACACTGCCAGCCACACTGCTAGCCACACTGCTAGCCACACTGCCAGCCACACTTCCAGCCACACTGTCAGCCACACAGCCACTAACCCCGGAACCGCTAAGAGATCAGAGTGACCCATAAAACTTTCTTGTCATCCAAAGCCAAAGATTTTTTTGTCTTGCTTTTTTTTGTTTGTTTCCGATTGCCCCTCCCAACGAATTAAAAAAAAAAAATCTTCTCATGTTTCTAAAAGCTCCACCCCTCCCATATCAACCTGCCCCCTGTTCCTCCATAGCCTTCTTCCCGACACTCCTCCACCCGAATTAAACTTCCTTCTCAGTTTTCCATGAACGCTCCTTCCGTTAACCTCACCCATTTTTTATTTTTTCTTCCAGGCTTCATTGCCTTCTCACCTTCCCCGCTGATCCACCTACCCCGTAATTTCCCCCCGTACGGCGGCTGTTCCAGAGACCCACGGCACGCCTGACGAGACCCAGCGTTCATTGTTACCCTCGAAAACCACATCATAAAAACATGGGCCTGGCTCCGATCTGGCCGTCCTCGCCGCTTAATAATCCGACTAATGCTGACATACGGACGGCGCGTGCCGGATGAGTTCACCCCTCAAGTTACTCCTCCCCCCCCCCCCCCTTTTTGTATCCTCTCTGGCCTATACCTTACCCCCCTCCCACCTCCACCCCAGGCCTCTTCCGATAAAAAAGAGAGAAACACAAAAATAACAAAAACACCCACTAGCTTTTCAATCTGTAGGCGGCCCTCCGCCGTAACCCTTCCGACCCTTAAAAGAAACAAAAAGCTCCAAGTTTTGAATTCGCACTCGTCAAAAACCGCTGAGCCTCTCAAGTTTGGTACTTCACTCTGTCATTTATGATTCCCTCTTCCCTTCTCCTTCCCAACATACAATTGTCAGACGTCAGTCTTGGGGTCCGTCCACAATATAGCCTACATAGTGTTGATGTTGGACGTTAAACCAACTTAACTCAACTCAACACCCTGCCCTCTTTACAACGAATGTGAGATCCTCGTGTTTCTATAACAGGTGTTCCCCTAGTTCAGTTTAGTACTTTACTTTGTCACTCAAGACCCCCCGGCTCTCTCCCCAGTTTGCTTCACCCCCCCTCTCCCCCGTCCCCCGCGCCTCCTCGTAACACCAGAGTCGATATTCTAATGTTTCTATAACGGGCGTTTTCCCTGCTCTTATCAACGCTACAAAATCTAGGTAGTCAAAAGGGGCGACAATTAAAATGACTGGAGAACTCTCTGGTCCAGGAAAACATCTTTGTTTCTGAGAATCCTGATGCTTCGCTAAATCGCTAGCCCATGTCAGGAGCCCTGTAATTAAAACACGACCCGCTGTGTAGAAATCACTGATATCTAAACAGAGAACTATGAAACAGGTATCACCATTCTACCCTTTCCTTTTTACCCATTCTTTTCCCAAAAAACAATTGTTATGAATCTAATCTTGATTTTGCCCTTATAATAAAAAGAAATGGTTTTACTTTAAATAATAATTTTCAGCTTCTTTTTTCTGTGTGGTTACGTGCAAATTTTGAACTCTTTATTATAAATCACAAAACATGTACCAATAATTTTCAATGGTTATTATGGTAAATCCAGCCAAAGTAATACACAAAAGACTTTTTTTTTTTTTTTGGTAGTTGTTGAAAAAACGAGATACATTGCTTATATTATCGGGTATGGTACCTGCATTGTATTTCTTCCACGCTTTACCTGTGCACAATAACAGAGCGACAGTTATAATCCAGGTACCCTCCCCCAACCCCCCCCCCCCCCCACCTTGTCCATTACGGGCGGGTCTTACATACTCCCCACCCAGACCACAGACCAACTGCTGTACAAAGCGGGCGATCGAACCCGCGCCTTATCGCATCCATCTCGAGTGCTCTAGGCCTGGGGCCAGGGCGGCCAGATCGGGGTTTCCAGTGTCAGGTAACTGGTCAGGTTTCAAAACGAATCACCCAGCATCAGTTCTTAATGGCACTTAGCTTTCCAAGGCCAGTGGTGAGCATAGTTTTTCCAGATGTACGGGGTGTTGAGGTGGTACAGTGTGGTACTGAGGGGAGGCTGGGGGAGGGGGAGTAATGAGCGACCTAGGCGAATTTAGATTAAAATATATAAAGGAAGCTCATAGTGTGTTTGAGACAGAGAGAGAAAGAAAGAGAGAGAGAGAGAGAGAGAGAGAGAGAGAGAGAGAGAGAGAGAGAAAGACGGGGACAGAGAGGCAAAGACGTACACAACTTTAAATTTAAATATATATAGGAAGGTTATGGTTTGTGTGTGTGTGAGAGAGAGAGAGAGAGAGAGAGAGAGAGAGAAAGAGAGAGAGAGAGAGAACTAGAGAGGCAGAGACAGACAGACATACAGACAGACAGGCATGGTAGGATAGCGAGAGTGTTACCTGTTTGTATGTGAGAACAAGAAATAGGCAAAAATGAGGAATGTTATTTTTGTCAAAATATAAGTTCGATCTCTTTCAACAATGAATGGCGCAGAGGTAAAACTGTGGCTGCTGATGATAGTTTTCCAAAAAGTGCGCTTGGGACTTTATCAGAGCAATCACTTCTTTCGTTCCAGATAATTATATGTAGAACTAGTCACTTCCAAAATAAAGCAAGACTTACCCTATCGTGTTCATGGAAGGAGTTAACGAGAATAACTCGGTATAAGTTATCTAGGCATAAATTTCAATGCGCTTTAATTTCTCTCAAGAAACATGTCATAGTCAGACTTTGCTTTATGACATAGTTTCCAAGTTATGAATAATAAACCATACAATATAGCTCCTAAAACTGAATAAATTCCTGGAATTCATCGGTAGTTATTTCTAATTCTGACCTTGGTCAATTAAAAACGTTTTCACTGAAATTAATCTTAGAATAATTATTACCCATTTAAGGCTAGCCTTTGGTGAAACCTGGTGTTTTCATAAAAACTGAGCAAGCTTTATTAGTGAGGGTCCTCTAAATATCAATCAAATAACTGGAACCATAGATTAAAAATGCGTTGACATAAGTGCACTTCAGTTTACCAGTCGCATAAGTTGCTCTCCAGATTTTCAAAGTATTTTTTTCCATTTTTTTATAGTTCCCCATACACAAAACAAATCATCCATAACTTGAATAGTTATTGCCTTTGCTTTCATGTTGGTCTAATTAGTCTCAAGTTCGGCCTTGGATTGTCACAGATCGAGAGCTCGCGAGCCCAGGTCTGGTGGAGCTTGGATTGTCGCAGATCGAGAGCTCACGAGCCCAGGTCTGGTGTGGATTGTCACAGATCGAGAACTCGCGAGCCCAGGTCTGGTGGAGCTTGGATTGTCGCAGATCGAGAGCTCACGAGCCCAGGTCTGGTGTGGATTGTCACAGATCGAGAACTCGCGAGCCCAGGTCTGGTGGAGCTTGGATTGTCGCAGATCGAGAGCTCACGAGCCCAGGTCTGGTGTGGATTGTCACAGACCGAGAGCTCACGAGCCCAGGTCTGGTGGAGAGGGCCGAGGTCTGGTGGAGCTTGGGTTGTCACAGATCGAGAGCTCGCGAGCCCAGGTCTGGTGGAGAGGGCCCAGGCAGGGCTGCCCCGTCCCCCCGTCAGGTGAAAGTGATTCTTCTTACAGCGCATCTAATAATTAATTACAGGTCGCCCTATCGAGCGCGCTCGGGTGGTTCTAGGAACAGGTGGCCCTTCGTGACTGCCCCAATCAGCTCTCTCTCTCTCTCTCTCTCTCTCTCTCTCTCTCTCTCTCTCTCTCTCTCTCCCCCTCTCTCTCCCCTCTCTCCGCTCCTATGTTCCTCTATCTATCTCCCCTTCCCTCTCGTTCTCTCTACCTTTCCTCTCTCTCTCTGTATCCCTGTTTATCTCTCTTCTTTACACACGCACACACACACAGACAAACATTCACCTACCCTATCCCCATTATATCTTCCTATTCCAAACTCTCTCTATGTATCCCCCCCCCCCCCCCCCCAAAAAAAAAAGAAAAAAATCCATCCATCTCCCAATCCCCCTCCATCTATCTCTACCTCTCTCTGTGTTGTACTCTCCATCTGTATCTCACCTGTAAATCACCTTCTCTCTTCATCTCTCTATCTCTCCCTTCCTCTAGCTCTCTCTAGCACCCCACCTCCTCTCTCTTTCTCACCTTTCTTGCCCTTATCAACCCCCCTCCCCCCCCCCTCAGTTTTTATGTGATCCCCCCGACCTGGCCACAATGGGGAGTCACCAGGGAGTCCTCACACGGCCCGTCTGACACAAAGCTGAGTTTGTCGTGAGTTGGTGTGACGGAAGAGATCACACACCTTGCGCCATATGGCAGGGAACCGAACGACTCAGGTGAAAACATCGTTAACAAACCTGGAGCTTTGGTCATATTGTTTAACAATAGGAATTTCCCCTTTCTTTTTTTGGTCCTCTTGTGATTAAACAATTATTGTAATTTACACGCAAAAGGATAAGTTGTTAATGCTGTTAATTGTACATTAGCAAAAATTGCAAGATAAGAATATAGATAGATTGATATATATAGAGAGAGAAATATTGAGGGATAGACAGAATGGGAGAGCGAGAGGCAGAGAGAGAGAGAGAGAGGCAGAGACAGAGACAGAGAGAGAGAGAAAGAGAGAGAGATTAATTTTGGATAGGGGAAGGGGCTATAATCAAATTGCCATAACAAGACTAACAAAGGAAAGGTCGTTTACAAATGAAATGATGAAACTTGCGTGCTTATAAGGCTGGGGCGAGAGCAATAGTATCTTCCGCAACAAGAGCAAGAACAAGAACAACAACAACAACAGCAACAACAACAACAGCAGCAACAACAACAACAACAACAACAACAACAACAGCAATAGTAGGCCTAAAATAACAGTTCTCAGAACTCGAAGATTTCCATGTCTGATCTGAGTAGCCCTGACAGAGGGTGTTGGAGTCGGCATATTTCAAGACTTTGAAGTGGTCTCGGTCGGGTGGTTTGCGCTCCAGCATCACAGGTTGAAGTGCGGCCAGTCAAGTGTGAATCTGGCTGCTGGGTGCGCTGACTATGCTCAGTGGGAGGGGGGCGCGCAGGGAGGGGAGTTGGTGGTGGTGGTGGTAAGTACTTATGGAGAGTGACAGTTGAAGGGATGGAGGGGGGAAAGAGAAAATATGGAGAAGGAGATGAATGGATGAAAAAAGGATGAGAAGAGTGGAAAAGGAACACATTAAGAGAGATAGAGGGAGAGAGACAGAGAGAGAATCGGAAAGAGAGAGGGAGAGATGGTATGAGATAAATAGATAGAGGGGGGAGAGAAAAAGGGAGAGAAGGATATAAAGAGAGAAATAAAAGAGAAGATAAAGAGTGAAAGAGATAAATCTGGAGAGAGGGAGGGAGTTGGGCTGAGTCTGGGTGTAATAGTACAGTAATTGAGTAAGGGAGGGGGCGGCGTTCAAGAAATAAAGAGCAAAGCCTGCTTGATGTGATAAAAATTATATAAAAAGACACTTTGCGACTACGCTCTGGTGGATAACAGTTGATTATTTAAACTGATAAGAAAAAGGCGGGGAGAGATAGTTAGAAAGAGAGAGAGGGAGAGAGAGAGTGAGAGGGGCAAAGAGGGGGAAAGAGAAAGAAAGAGAGAGAGAGAAGAGGGCAATACTATATATGCGTTTTTGTTTTGTTTTGTTGTTGCTTTTTTGTCAATTATTATGGATGCCGTTATTATTGTGCTATCACTTCAGATTTTCATGCAAACCTGAGCATCCTGTAACTGCCGACCTAATTGAGGGAAAAGAAAAACGGGTCGTGCTATGAGTGAGTAACGATACATTTCTGTTATAATCCGCTTTGTTTCTACAGTGGAACCCACTCACGTCAACCCCCCCCCCCACACCCCAACCCCTCACACACACACCTGTCGTGTTTTCCTCTCTGGTTTGCTCACCTTTGAATCAAGAGCAGGTAAAAAAAAATTAAAAAAAAAAACAAAAAAAAAAAAACAACCCCAAAGATATGCTCGAGAAATCCGCAAATCCCCTGTCAGGTTTGTTGCTATTGTTGTTGTTGTTGTTGTTGATATTGTTGTTGTTGTTGCTGCTGTTGTTGTTGTTGTTGTTGTTGTATTTGTTATTAGTAGGGGAGAATCATTGTGGGTTCACGATCTCGCGACCAGTTCTCTCCAAGCCGGCGACATTTTTTGGTTGATTAGGAAATATTAATGTCCAGTCTCATTAAAGATGGCGTAACTTTTCCCTTCCATCTAGAGAACACAGGCTTTAGGCAGATGTACAAGTTGACAACGATTCTTCTCCGACATATCAATAAAGGAAAATCGCCTCTTAAAAGAATTTCTTTTGCTGTTGTTGTTTTTTTACTTAGAAAAAAATGCTTCATATAACTGCGCGCAGAAACAATAACAACAACAAAAATGGAATCGGCAACATAATCATTTTTTTTTCTTAACTTCGTTCATTTTTCTGTTACTATGTCAAAGACAGCTTCAGAAACAGGTTAACATGTACCCCGTTGTCAATTTATTGACAAATGCAAGGTGGTCCTTCGATTTCTATTTTTTGGAGACGCCTTCAAATCGTCGTACACACAACCAACTGAGAGGCGAAGTGGTGTACGTGGTAGAGTGTTGGTCTTTTAACCGGGAGATCCCCAGTTGGAAACCCACGATCGGGCAAATTTATTGGTCGGGTTTTGTCCGATGCTGATTGGTCGGTGTCAATATAATGAAATCGCCATTACGGCTGTATCTGTGTACAATCAGCCACTGTCCCAACACAAATCTTTGTAAACCGAGACATTTGCGGGAATATTTTCTTTGTTTTTATTGCCATACCCCTTCATCGTGTTTACTTTCCCCCCCCCCCCCATGTTATCATCCAATGTAGGTTATATCTTCGTGCCCTCAGTCTCTGCGCCAGCTTATTTTGTTTCGTTTTTATAAAGCAAGACATTTACAGAAATACTATTACTTGTCGTTTCTATTTTCCTAATCATTGTTCTCATTTAACCTTTAAAATGATTTTGCTGCGTCCGTCCCCTAGTCATTATGGAAGTGCATCAGTAGCATCATAAAACCAGTGGTCCCAGACTGGGCCAGACTTTGCGGATGGCGGTTGGGGTCATCTCTCTCTCTCTCTATTCTCCCTCTATCTCTCTCTCCCTCTCTCTCTCTCTCTCTCTTTCTCTCTCTCTCTGTCTCTATATCTCTCTTTCTCTCTCTCCCTCTCTCTCTCTCCCTCTTTCTCTCTATCTCTCTATTTCTTTCTCTCCCTCTCTATTTTCTCTCTCTCCCTCCCTCTCTCTCTCTCTCCCCCCCTCCCCCCACACGAGCCTCCAGTTGATCAGTGAACTCACCCACCAGACGCTGACATTTAGGCGGGCGGGAGGCCAGGATCGAATCCCTCCATCATGGCGCGCGCCAAACGACCAGACAAGGGTCTGGGGACACATCCCAGCATGCCCTTAACCTTCTGCTGAAACCAATACATCAGCTTCCGGTGATATTTGTGAGCGTCGGAGTTCTGTCCCCTGGTGTCCCAACAACCCGCGCGCAATAAGTCAATGTGGCAGCCCCGTCCGTCTCTCCGTCCGTCTGTCTGTATGTCTGTCTCCCTCTGTCATTTTCTATCTTTTTCTCTCTCTAATAGGATTTTTTTTTCTTCAAGTTGTATTTTATTGCCAGCCGTTGTTTCGTTTTCCTCCGATTGTTGGATGGATGATATTTGATATTGGGCTGATAAAAAACGATTGTTGTTATTTTTTGGTGTGTGTGTGTTCTGTTTTCACCAAGCGCTAAATTGACTCGCGACAGTAAATGTCAGATGATAATTAATAGACTGTTGGCTAATCTAATGAATACAATTATAGTTATAATTAATTTCCTTTTTCTCCACTGTTTTAAGGCACACGGAACAAAACAGTGCTATTTTTCTGTAGCTTTCCACAAAAGCTAACGACCTATAAATTTAAATAATCGGACGATGGAAGAGTACGCGTCTACCGACTCGGAGGTTGTGGGTTCGATATCGGATCAGGTAGCCTGGATCGGTGTCAGTACCTTAGAACAATTGGAACGGCGGAGGCAGCAGTAGAGTGGTTGTCAGTCTTGGGGTCCGTGGTAATGCTGACGTTGGACGTTAAACCAACTTAACCCAACTCTTTGTCTGTCTGTCTATCTGTCTGTGTCTCACTCTCTCTGTATCTCTTTTCTCTCGCACCCCAACACGAATGTATGATGTTAAAGCCTCCCACTCCCCCCCCCCCTTTCCCCCCCCCCC
>RQTK01000285.1:271886-282875 GCA_003991915.1 Elysia chlorotica
ATAGATAGATAGATAGATAGATAGATAGATAGATAGATAGATAGATAGATAGATAGATAGATAGATAGATCGATAGATAGATAGAGAGATAGATAGAATTTCTTATCGGGTGCATATAATTTTGTTGCTGTTAACATCCTTTTTTTTGCTGTTGTAAAGATTTTGTAACTGCTTAGTCAGTTTCACTAATGATTTTAAAGAGTAATCGTCCTCACACTGCTGCTGATTGGAAGCGAACATAGACACTCGAGTCAGAGTCTGTGCTTCTGCTAAGGTGTGAGCACTGAGAGATGCACAAGGTACAACTTTAATATACTACATTACATTACAGTAAATCTGACAAATTGTCAATGCGCACAGGGGAACCACCCGACACGGGTATCGTTGCAACGCCAAATCTTCAGTGTCCAAAAAAACATACGAACATTAAATGGTATGAGTTTTAATCCATCTAAGTTTTTCACGTGCATTACTTACTTTACATATGCCTTTCTATAACCAAAAAAAAAACCCTCACAAAATAAACAAACGTTATAGGTTCAGATTATTTTATTCCTCATTTGTTTTGTACTTTCCCCATTATTTGTTGAAATATCAGCTGTGTTTAATATTTTCCTGTGTTTCCATTTCCCCCAGCGGGCAGTAAAGTGTCTTGCGACATTGTAACCCCAGGATCTCCCCTCTTACCTAATTACGTGTTGGCGCTCGAAATGATTTTCTTAAAAAAGCGAGCGGAATATTGTTTCTGTTGTCCCGCGTTTATTTGATCTCGGGGTGCTTTACAGGAAATTGGCTGTTGTCACCTTCCGCAAGGGGGGAGCAACTCCCGCCGACATTGCTGCCGGAATTGACTGGAGTGATCTTTCTTGGCGCCCCGCTAGTCGGGACGCGGGCGGTGGAAATGGAACAAGACGCGCGGTAATCTAATCGAGCCATTTGCTCCGTTCCCTGTGTGTCCCTGTGTGTCTCTGTGTGTCCCTGTCTCCGTAAATTGTTTTCGTTTCTCGAGAGCTAATCTCGCTCCACTCGGCGGGAGGCCAACCGCCCGAGCGGACAGCCGGACACCGCTGTTAGAGTCGTGATATCGCACCCTGGTTGGTCGTCTAGCCTCACCCGCCGGCGCGATTAGTTCTCCAGGTCTTCGCCTCTACGGGCTGTATGATCAACGAGGACGTAGAGTTAGACACCCGACTAACTCTGTATCCAGATGTCATAGTCGGAGGTTGGTTGGTTGGTTGGGTTGGTTTAACGTCCAACAGCAGCACTCTATAGGCTATATTGGACTGTGTAACCAAAATATATGGTAAATTTGGTATCTAACTCTACTTGCTTTTTGTACTTAGTACCCTAGATCTAGCTAGACTACCCGTGGTCTCAGAATCCCTCACTGCGGCCGTTTTGCCATCTTGCCGTCTTTTCGCTTCAGAGCTACCAACTCAGACAGCAATCAAATTATAGTACCAACTAGACAAAGTTTGACCAAAAAGTCTAAGACAATGAGTGAAAGTACGCTTTTCTGGTATCAGGTTGGCAACTTTGTGTCTCGCCGCCCCCTCACCCCCTTGGGTCTGGGTTTGCTTCTTTGTTTCTAATTTGTGAAGTGTCCAACATTTAAGAAAAGCTGGGGACTCCATATATACCGCTCCCCCCCCCCCCCTTTTTTCCGTTCTCTTTTGCTCCTGGAGGTTTTCCTTATTTTTTTTCACGACATATATACCCCCCTCCCCACCTTCCTCCCCCAAAGCTACCCCATTCCGTTTCTGGAGTTTTTCCTTTTTTTTCACGACAGTCGCGGTAAAATGACCCCTCCCATCTCCCTCTTCCAAAGCCAAGAAACACTTGGTGTGTCCTAGCGCGCATTATCGGTGCCTCGGGGAGAACTTAATCAACCATAAACAACAACGTGAGACCCTTTCCATTGTTTTCTTTTTTGCTGATGTTGTTTCCTTTGTTTTTTGTTCTTTATATAGAGAGATTTTCTAGTGAGATGCGATAGAGAAGAAATGTAATCAGTGTGAATGTGTGAATTGAGAGTAAGAGATAATGCGCTGGTTTTTCTTTTGACATTTTTGTTACGTTTAAGTGTGGTTGTAATGGCCATGCACTTTACATTTCACCGTTATTATAGTTCAGGGGAATAGGCGTGAATACTTAATCCCTTAAAAAACAACAAACCCAAGACATTGTTTTGTCATAGCCTCGGGAATTTTTGCTTTGGATATATATATATATATATCGCTATACATATATAGAGTTTTTTTCAAACTTTTGTTTATTTTTGTTTTACTTTGAAGTTTTGGACAAGCTTTGTATCGATCTCTGACATGAAAACATTTACTTAAGGCAAACATTATGAAGTATGTGTATTTGTTATAGATTAGTAATTTTCTTGTGTCGAAATAGACATATATGTTCTTGAACATGTGGCCAAAACCACACCAAAAAAGATGGGTTTGTGAAAACTGTTGAAATTTTTTTTTCTATAAAAACATTTCTAGCTTATGATATGTCTTTTTTTGCTCAAAAGTTTTTATCTCTTCTGTTGGGTTGGAAAATTGATCAATAACTCAATGTGTTTGAACATTTTGGGCTGCCATTGTGTTCTTCCACAAATCAAAACGGATGTGGAAAGGCAAGTTCAATGTTATAACAGCAACACCGGCATCTGTTTCACAATGCTTAAAGCTAAACGTTTTGTAGGATCAATGCATAGTCTGGACTTACCCACAGGTCACGTGACTCCATCAGAGTGTGACGTCAGACTGCAAGTGTCCATGAGGTTACCACAACACAACGGGGACAACCACAGTGGTGCTCCATTAACGCCGGGCGCCATCATTACGACCATCTCGGAACTACAACACCACAAATCTGATTCTGACACAGTAGCTTTATAAGCCAGAAAACAACCGAGGCTTTTTAGGCCTTCTTCTCTATCCAATGTTGTACTAAACTACTATGAAGTGCTATGTGGAATTATCTCCAGATTATCCAAGGGATGCCAAGAAATGAATGGTCTAGAGTGGGAGGAACTGCCTTAGCAGCAGCATCATGCATATCACAAGCTAGCATCGTGAACGTTAAAGAGTATTTAGCCCTCTGATAACTGATGTTTGTACACACGTATACACAATAGCGGCAAAGACAAATCTGGTTCTAGCTGAAATGTCCAGATCTACAGAAATGGTAACCGTGACTTTGGTTTTTCACTAACACCTGTTGCGATCTCTTTATTATTGTGTCCAGTCGAACCCACTGAACACGGTCAATATAGAGGCGTCCATCTTGGAATATCCGAACCACTGTGGTGCTGTCATTCAGCCAGATAATCACAACAAATTAGGTGAAAATTGAATAAGACTCAACAGGTTTCATCGACCTTCTCGGGTTCTGGTTGATATTGTCGTGGAACGTCGGTGTTGTTTTTGTTGTCGTCTTCGTGATGATTGTTGTTGTTGTTGTTGTTGTTCTCGTGAAATATTGTTGTTATTGTTGTCGTTGTCGCCGTTAGATGTTGTTGTTCATCTAGTCAGAAAACAACAAATCACAGTAAGCCGGAACAACTAATGTTGGACGTAACAGTTTCGACAGATCGTCGAGTAGTTGATGTTGTTCTCAAATAATGTTGCCGCTGTTGCTGCTACTGCTGCTGTAAATGGAGGCCCACCTGTGAGCCAGGCCAGGCCGATGGTGTGTGACCCCTGTCGCCAGAGCAAGCGGAAAGAGGCGCAGCATCCAGGGCCTCGCTCTCTTTATAGTGTTTCAAGTCTTCTCGCATCAATATTTCAGTAGAATTTCATAAATAATAGAGCGATCGCCTTGCTTTCTCAGACGGCCTCAATAATCGAGTGAAGTCCCTTATGTTGGTCGGACCGGCGGTCCGCTAAGACCCGGGCAAACACGTCAAGTCGACAAAACAGCTGTTAAAAGGTCTTCTGATTGTCTATAAAGTTTGTATAATATAGGTAATGTAGAAGTGGTAGTATAAGTAGTAGTAGTAGTAGTAGTAGTAGTAGTAGTAGTAGTAGTAGTAGTAGTAGTAGTAGTAGTAGTAGTAGTAGTAGTAGTAGTAGTAGTAGTGGTGTAGTAGTAGTAGTAGTAGTAGTAGTAGTAGTAGTAGTAGGGTGGTAGTAGTAGTAGTAGTAGTAGTTATTGTAGTTATACTACTACAACTACTACATTAATAGGGGTGTGTCTTGTGGATTCATTAGAAAAGTAATGTTTTATTTTGTATCATCATAGTATTATGGTCGTATTGGCGTGAAAAGAAAAATGATAGTAACAGTCATTCTATTCAAACGATAAAAGATGAAGGTGAGGGAGAGATAGTTTGATCAGGAGCAAAAACGAAGAAGATTTCATACCTGGGTGCATATTTATCAATAGACGCACAAAACATGAAAGGAATTCAGATTACTGAGCAGAAGAAATGTAAGAGGAAAAAAGAAAAGCCTGTTCTAGTACCGCGTAAAACCATTAACACCCTTAGCTTATCTCGTGGTCCTAACAGTCTGTTACTTTTTTACTCATTTAACTTCTGTAGTATTAGACTAGACGGTAAAACCTACCACATGAACCGATGTAACGGACACTTTTCTCTCATCCACAACAGTACAAATATTAAACACGGAAACTTACTAGTCTATGTCGGACTTTCTTCTTCTCTCACTCATTTTCATGTTTGCCTGTCAGAATTTCTGTCTGTATCTTATTTTTAGGTATTAATATTCACTCTCTCGCCATTTCTCTCTCTCCCTCCCTCTATCCCTATCTCTCGCGCTCTCTCCTTCCCATCAAGACTCAACTCTCTAGCTCTTGCTTTTTATTCCTTTTTTGTTATTGCGAGAAAGCAAGATCACCCAGTCAGTTTTTCTGTTGTAATTCCCTGCAAGATGAATGACCTAAACATCCCAGTCCATCTTTTCAGACAGGCAAACTGTTCCATCTTTAATCGAATCTGCGAAGCCGAGTTTTTTTTTACCTAAATACGTACGTCCTTTGAAAGTCCCAATTGATATTTCAAGAGGATAAGTATGAATATTTTTTCAGTATCAATGTGCTATAATTCACCGACGTATGATCACAACACGTACGTATATTATTTTTTAGTGCATAATTTTATTGTCTACAAATGAATATTATGCCGTTAATCCGTGAACCATTATTTTCAGGTGGATAGATCTAGAACCCGCGGTCTCTTTTGGTATACGATGGTTTTTTTCTGAAGGCCATTCCTGACCAGCTGACGCCAGCATATTATTGCGAACAAATTGATTTCTACTGGAGACCCGAGGCTCCTGTCCACACCAACAAGTCTAACAAAACAAATAAACTATGCTCCTTCCTTTGGTTCACAAATAGTTCTGGTCCATATTTAAGTAGTTAAGCATCATGTATTTTTTGGGAGTCAACTGCTTTTCAGTTTCAGAAAACAGAGTATCTTCCTCTGTTATTTCTTTCTTTTTTAATTTCGAATTTTATTTTAATCACAGAAAGTTTCTACTTTGTTTACTCTCCAACTCTTATCCTCTCGTTCTCTCCCTCCCTCTCTCTTTATCTCTCTCTACCTTCAAACCATCTATCTATCTACCCATTCATTCATCAACTATCGATCTATCTAACCGCTCTATCTTCTTGCTCATAGCTAAATCCAAATGGCCCTTTCTACTCCGTACCAATATCCATTTAACATGCTTGTTTTCATTTATTTCATTTTTTCGTGCCGCTTCCTCGCCAGTCATCCCACCCTTAACCGTTGTCTCTCCTTACTATCTATCTATCTATCTATCTATCTATCTATCTATCTATCTATCTATCTATCTATCTATCTATCTATCTATCTATCTATCTATCTATCTATCTATCTATCTATCTATCTATCTATCTATCTATCTATCTATCTATCTATACATCTATCTTTCCATTTCCATTTATTCACGATTATCCGTGTAGCCCTTTCGACGCCCACTCAATCGCCACTTAATAATACGCTGTTTTTGTTTTGTTGTTTTTTTTCATCTAATTTTGCACTGTATTTCTTTATACATGTACATGGTCGATCGTGGGGCGTGTTGTCCGTCTCTCTCTCTCTCTCTCTCTCTCTCTCTCTCTCTCTCTCTCTCTCTCTCTCTCTCTCACCCTCTCTCTCTCTCCCTCTATCTCCCTCCCTCTCCCTCCCTCTCCCCACTATCCCCCAGAGAGCTTGCCCCCCACGGGAGGACTCCAATCTCCCCGACGCGGGATGCGCTGCCATTAGTGTGGATTGGCCAGGCCTAATGGAGGCCGCGGATTAGGAGGCCCGTCTCGGCCACCCGGGGCTTTCTGGCGACAGTCACTGGGCGGCCTACTGCCAGGGCTACACATGTACTACAACACTACTATATGTACTACATGTACTACAACACTACTATATGTAGTACATGTACTACAACACTACTATTTGTACTACATGATTGTACTACAACACAACTATATGTACTACATGTACTACAACACTACTATATGTACTACATGTACTACAACACTACTATATGTACTATATGTACTACATGATTGTGCTACAATATACCTATATATACTTCTTGTACTACAACAATACTATATGTACTACTTATACTACAACATTACTATACCTACTACATGAACTGCAACACTACTAAATGTACTACTTATACTACAACACTACTAAATGTACTACATATACTACAACACTACTATATGCCTACTACATGAACTGCAACACTACTAAATGTACTGCTTATACTACATGTATTACACATACTACATCACTGCAATATGTACTACTTATAATAGAACACTACTATATTTACTACATGTACTACAACACTGCTACTACTATCGTACTTTTAATAAACTACGTCAACACTACTACTGCACTGCTAAAACTAAACTATCCCACAGACTAAGTGTGACAGCCTTTATTCGTGTATTACTTGTACCATGATTTGTAAAAAAGGAGACCTCTCATAGTTCAACGTTTCCTGTGTTCCAAACAAAGATAATACACGGTGACGGGTCATAAGACTTACATCTGACAATTGCTCGTGCTTCCACACAGAGACAGTTCAGCGATACCAAACATGACTCTGACTTGTCTCACCTAGTCATATAATACAGAGCTAGACGCAGCCACATAGGGATACGTCAGACAAATTAACTTTGCCCAATCATGGGTTCGAACCGGACAACTCCCAGATATAAGTGCAGTATAACTCTCCGCTGTTTGTGGCAACTCTTCCTTCACTACCCCAATATACTGTAAAGTCATAAACATAGGGGTCCGGATGCAGTGACGACGTCAAGGAATCGCTTAAAGACCTGTGGGACGTTAAACTTGCAACAAAACTGGAAGGTGAATAGCACTTGTAAATGTCCTAGCATAGTTTGTGAACAATCCCACAGCATGCTTGCACACACACACACACACACGAGCACATACGTACAATAACAGTAAAATGTTGTTACACATTAGAGTGCTTCTCTGAGAATTACACACAAATACAAAACAATACACGCCAGTTTTCAGTCTTGAACCTTCATCGTTCAGGGCGATTAGCTACAGGGTGGGACAAATTTCTCAGCCTACCTCACAATAATTAGGGTTTCTTTTATTTTCATTTGTTTTATTCACGTTTGTTTCACCACCGAATTTATTTTCTCTCCGTCTCTGTCGTGATCTATTTAAGCTTCTGTAATAGACGAGGTGCAAAGTGGCTCAAGCGGTAGAGCGTTGGTTTCCAAGTCGGGAGGTCCGTGGTTGAATCCCACGAGCAGATTTATTTGTCCGATTTTGCTCCCTACTGGTTGGGTCGATGTCAGTATAATGTGACCAGCTGAGAGAGGAGACATGGGTCTCCACCCTGTCTCGTGTGTGGCAGCACATACAATTGTCAGACGTCAGTCTTGAATCTCGTCCACACTATAGGCTATATAGTACAGTAAATGTATAATCATAATTATATAACGTGGCTTGCTGGGACAAAAGTCGTGATATTCCCGCTATGCCTTTGTGTAGTACCACATACAATTGTTTTGGTACCCCTTTCGCAATTTAGCCTAGTTGTTGGCATTGGACGGTTGGACAATAAAAAACTCACCATTTTGCAAAAAGGAATAGTTCCCACAAATAACAAAGATATCCTATCCACGCGTGGCAAGTAACAACCCACTTATATTTATTTTGTTTTGCACAGCAAATAAAAAGCAATCAGAAATCTAAATCTAGCTCAAGATCAACAGATACGACGAGCGATATAAAGGCCAGGAAAGTGTATCATGAATGGCATTGACTAACTTGGAATCTGTGCCTTTTGTAGGAATCCTCTCGCCTTACCAAGACAGGACCAGGTTGGTATTATTTAGAATTTAAGTCTAGAATGTCCAGATTGAGCTCAGGTGTGTTTAGAAGTACGCTTAAACTAAAGATGGATTTAAAAAATGCACTGTTTGGGGTTATAACCGTTGACTTGTACATGCGCCATCAACGAATCACAAAGACAGCATAGTTACTATGTATGCCAATATATAGTACATTCTCACACATACTAAGGACAGTTTTTCCAACGTTGAGGAAGGATACAGATGTGCTGGATAGAGAGCTCAGTTTGTTATTTGATGCTGCGAGTCTAGTCAGTTTTCTTATAACAATAACATTTTCAAGTAAATCAATTATAAATTAATAGGATCACAGATGGTTATTGGGTAGAGCGGCGGCCCAGTTATCGGCAAGGATCTTTTATGTGAGTTCGAGTGTCGTAGGGTAGTTTAAAGACCTCGTCTTTTCCGTTCAATTCCCAGGCATTTCAAACCCCAGCCACAGGTGATTGAGGTCTTTACAGGAGCTAAACTCTTTCCTTGGTGGGACATAGGCTTTCTCCTAGTGTAACAATTCCTTTGTTGCCAATGAGGCTCTTACACGGCGTCGGGCCCAAAGAATTATGTCTGATAAATGTTTTTGTTCATATGCAGAAACAGTGCTGCGATATGTTCCGATACAGTTTCAGTATACGTTCACCGAACCAACCAGTAGTGGACGAAATCCGATAAATAATTTGCCAGATCGTGGGATCAAAAAGGAGACATCTCGAATAAAAGCCCAAAGTTCTACCAAGTGGTTAACTTACCCTCAAATACTATGTATGCCAATATATAGTACATTCTCACACATACTAAGGACAGTTTTTCTAACGCTGAGGAAGGATACAAATGTGCTGGATAGAGAACTCATTTGATGCTGCGAGTCTAGTCTGTTTTCTTATGGCAATAACATTTTCAAGTAAATCAATTATAGATTAATAGGAGCACAGGTGGTTGCTGGGTAGAGCGGCGGCCCAGTTATCGGCAAGGACCTTTTACGTGAGTTCGAATGTCGATAGGTTAGTTTAAAGACCTCACCTTTTCCAATCAATTCCAATGGAGAGCAATTCTAGACCTTCCAAAACCCAGAAGTGATTAAGGTCTTTATAGGAGCTAAACTCTTTCTTTAGTGGGACATAATCTCTCTCCTAGTGTAACAATTCCTTTGTTACCATGCCTGATCATAGGGTAAAAAACGGAGACCCCTCGAATAAAAGCCTAAAGTTCTACCAAGTGGCCAACTTACCCTCAAAATTATCATACTTTAAACAGGATTTTTTATACAGCAGGCAAACAAGCACATGAATTTTATCCATATAAGTGTTCGTTAAATTTAACAGACATAAACCTTTGGATTAAGAAACCATGAGTGGAAAGGACAACTTGCAGATGACACCACAATAGGAATAATTTTTAATATTCTTAAGTACATGTTCCATTAGTTTGGAGCTTAAGTTTATACCGCCCATGTACTTTTTATCCCAAGACTGTAGTTTAATCTACAACCTTAACGGTTTTCATATATGTATATAAAAAACGATACATTTACAAATACAAAATAAAGCGAGAACATTTCTGAACTTTTTCCATCTTGAGAGTTATTAAACTGTCTTTGATAATTTACCGAGGAAGAAAGAGGGAGGGAGAAAATAGAGAAAGAGAGAAAGAGAGAAAGAGAGAGAGAGGGAGAGACAGAGAGAGAAGAGAGGGAAGGGGAGATGTATCCACTTATCTTTTTTTCCAAGCTTAAGAAAACTAAGACTAAAGGTTCTTCTTAGGATGTTTGCCTCCTGTTCTTATATTTTTGGTTTTTAAAATTTCCTTCATTTCAGTTTTGAAAAACACAACTATAGGATGACAGGGAAATTTTCACACTCTTTTTTTCAGTTCTTTTTTTTCTTGAAAATCTGGATCAATACATGAAACTAGCGTCACATGATAGATCGCATGTTTAAAATTAATAAAAGAATAAGACGTGTATGGAGCACCATACTCCTTAGCCCCGCCCACTTTGTCCCAGCCACGCCCCCTAGCCTAGCGAGCACGCCGCGCAGTGGACGGCGGAGAGAGATGTGGCGCGCGGTTATCGATCATGGACGACCAATCGCTAGAGACTTTGCGATAAGATGGGCCATGATGGAAACACAGACGATAGGAATGGGAATATGCAGCGGCGTCTTAACATAGCACTGCTATAGACTTACAGAGTCAATCTACTATCAGATATGTTCATGTCTGAGGGGCGTGACTATGTCATTCCTTACTAGTCCGGTGGATCGCAAAGCCCGAGCTGCCTCTGGGTTAAAACAAGGACTCTTGTACAAAGACTACTCACTACAAAGGGAAATAACTGGAATAATTCTATGAACCAACGAGAAACGTAATTAGTTCCCTCTAGCTCTATTTTTGGTTTTATATTTTATTAATACAATCATGTATTTTAATTCCCATCATATTTCTACATGTATAGATAGCTTTGCACATCTTTTATTCCCTTTCTTCTTATATTATTTCCACCACTTACTTTTTCATTGTGAAAGGTTTTTCTCCGTTTTTTACTAAACGCCCCTGTTTTCTGTCTCTCAGTACCTCCGTGTCTCTGTTTCTGTCTCT
>RQTK01000285.1:282932-308676 GCA_003991915.1 Elysia chlorotica
TTTCCACACCTCTCTCTCTCTCTCTCTCTCTCTCTCTCTCTCTCTCTCTCTCTCTCTCTCTTTCTCTCTCTCTCTCAAACTCTTTTCTCCACAAACAATTAACGCTTATTACATTCTTCAAGACTGATTATGAATCTTAGATTAATATTTGAGTTACGATAACGAATAATTATTTCAAAGAAATAAGCAAGAGATAATTTCCAGGAAATAGAAGAAAAAAACTCATTGTCCATTGGCGTTATGATGAAGTGGATTAACATTTGAAGCTTGTGGCGAAAAGACTGGTGTATACTATTATTCGTCGACTCCATTTTTTCTTCATAAAAAAATAAATAAAAATCAAATAACATCAACCCAGCTGCCGCACATCTTTTGGTTAAAAATAAAACAGTAACTTATCAATAAATAAAACAAAAGGAACATTAAAGAGGAAGCTGTTCATTTATCAATGAATGTTTTGCAAAAACTTATTAATTTTTCTTTGAATGAGAAGCGCTTATATAAAGGTGCAAAATCCAGATCTGTGTCGTTCTAATATGCTTTAAACCAATAAAAAGGAAAAAAAGAAATCACGAAAGGAAACGAGAAAAGTGCTCTTTTACCAATGAGTCCCAAAAGACTAATAGTTTTACGTTGAGCGAGATGAATTAATGTAAGCCTTTGTTATTGAGATCTGTGTCGTAATACTCTTGAGACCAATAAATAGAAGAAAAAGAAAAAAAACGCGGAAGGAAAAGTGATCTTTTGTCACTGAATCCCAAAGACTGATTAATTTTTGCACGTAATGAGATAAGCTTCTGTGTGTTTGAGAGAAACGCCGCTCTAATATCTTTGTAATATGCAATAACTAAAACAAATCAACTAGTAAAGGGCAAAGTGCTCAACTATAATTTGCAAAGACTCGTTAATTACGCGTTGAAAGAGACCAGTTTATGTACGGCGTGTAATTGAGAGCGGTGTCATTGGAATATCGCTGTGATATCCATCACCCTAGGGAAACCGACCTCGCTAACAGAATTAAGTCACGTGATTTATCCCGCAAGGTCGCTCGGCGCAGGTGGAAGCGCGCTCGCCTATTGTCTTGGAGGCTCACGCCCTGGTGATCTCTCGCATCCAGCCGGCTCGACAAACAAACCACCCGCCTGGAAAACTTGATGGAGTCAATACACTTTTTGTTTAATCACCTCTTTTTTCTACAGGTTTTATGTCAGTGTGTTTCATATCCCTGGAGAGAAACATGTTAGACGTGGGCTGGGTCTAGGCCTGGTGCATGTCCCGTTGTTCATACCTGCCTTTCTTTTATGCTTGTTTTAATTGCATTTGGCTTCTCCACTCTCCAGTTACGAGAAATCGAGAAGAGTCCTCCATTGAGGAACTCTCCCGTCACAAAAGACCAGTTTTTGTGGAGATTGAGTGCATGTCACCATGGGGATGAAGGGCAGACAAACCTGCGCGATTGTTTATTTATTTCACTGTAATGGCCGATCAAGCAATGAGATATCTGTAAAAAGGAAACATAGAAAGAACCTCAGCTATTCGTTTCTGTTTATAGCCTTCATAATTATTAAATATTCGTTGTTTATAGCCTTCATAATTATTAAATAATATTACAAACTATCTCAGAGGATTTCTGAGTGTTTTGCGGATACCAGGATCAGCAGGTGATGGGCGGAGTTCCATACAAAATTCATTAGGAGAGGAGGCTTTTAAACTGTCTCGGTTCGGGTGTCATCATCTACTGTCTTAGTTACTGGAAACCTCTAGTAGCTTTGTTATTTTATCTTTTGATTATTGTAATTCTGATACCTTTTAAATTGTAGCCAAGCGCCGTTACTCGCCATTTGGAAATATGTACAGACCTACTTATTTAATTTTCTCCTGCTCGACAACACATTGAGAGCGTGGATTCATTCACAACTCTGCTAACACAGTAGCCAAGGGCTCTAACTTATTCCCTTGCTTTTAATTTCCAGTTACGCAGCCTATGATTATTTCCCTTGGTGAACTTTTTTTTAGCTGAGGCAAATCTTTGAAGGGAATTTTCGCATCTTTATTTTAATCTGCTTGACAATGTTTTAGCTGGCACGTTAATCTTAGAAAAATTGAAAGGATGGAAGAGTGATAGAATACAAAGGGTGTTAGAAGACAGAAAGAAAAAAGGAAGGAGAGGGAGAGAGAGAGAGAGAGAGAGAGAGAGAGAGAGAGAGAGAGAGAGAGAGAGAGAGAGAGAGAGAGAGAGAGAGAGAGAGAGAGAGAGAGAGAGAGAGAGAGAGAGAGAGAGAGAGAGACGCACTACATTTCCCATAGTATTTATTATGGATTCCAAACTCAAAGAACGCACAGGCAGGCAGGTAGACACACACGTAAGCATACACACTTACACCCATACATCTATGTATCTGGCTGAGGTCGATGAACACATGCCTTACGACGGTAAGGGTGGCAGATATTTTTCCAGTTGTTTATGACCTCATCAGATCAGAGCTGCCAATCCAACTAGCAAACAATGTGTTCAAATTTAGGTATAAAAAACTTTTCATTCTAGATTCATTATTTGGGGTAATGTTGACCGCTATGAAAGAGTCCAGTTTTCTGACCTCGGAAAAGACTCGCACACGTGAAAACAAAAATTGCAATTAAATGCAATAAATAAATAAATATATACTATCATATTCTCAACCAACAGGTGTGGTCATAGAAAAGGGACAAAGCCCACAAGGAAGGTCTGTATTGTTTCAATACATATAATGTGATTAGTATACATTTGTACATGTTTGACAGCAGTATAAAACAGCTAGATGTCACCAGAGAATAATAAACAAGAAGGATGGGTTTATTTGGACAAGTCACACGAAGTAGATGTCCTCTACCAGGGAGATAATCCAAGGTTTAATGAAACACTAGAGTTAACAGGGCAGACCAACAATGGCATACGCAGACAACATAAAAGACTGGTCAGGAGGCTCATCAGCTGAGTTTTTCCACATAGCAAACAACGGAGACATTTGGAGGAAAAAAAAACAGCAGTCAGTGCAGGCGGCCAATGCTCGAACGGTCATACGCCAGAGTTGAACAGCACCCAGCCGGGTCGCGATCCGACGTCTGACGGTGGGTGAGTCAGTGGTGAACAGGTTTTGTACACCAGGCGACGATCTCTCTAATGACCTAGTGACGATCCCAGGGATGGGGTTTCAATTTCATTGTCAACTGTGGGATAGAGCTATGATTCAACAATGTACATTTCCTGACCTATCGTCACCGTTTTTGCTACGGGCACTGTTCACGCAAGGCCTCTAATAATATCCAAGCAATGGCGGGCAACGTTTGCAAACTACCCGGAAGTCAACGTTGAGCAGGGATAGATTTACAGACCTACTTTTAAAGAACTGAGCCGGTTGGTACCCATATGTGACTGGTCCGTTTTCTTATTAGAAAGAGAAATAGTAAAAATTATAACTGTGAACTCTGATATTTGTTTGCTAATGGGTTTGCGCCGAAAAAACTTTGTTTCTATCTATGCCCCCTCTCTGTCTCTTCCTTTTTCATCATAATAACAACAACATTATTTTAAACACCAACACCGCTTGGTCGGATACTAAAATTCCACCCCTGGATGCCTGCACATGAAGACAGCACCCTGATCTGCTGGAATGTCTAGGCCGCCCTGGGAGCGTGGCCCTGGGGTGATGCCGGATATCACAGGCGTGCGGTCCCCGGACATGACGCGTGCCGCCTCGCCGCCCCCAGACACACGCGTGCCGGGCGCGTGCCGCCGTCCTAGCGCCCCGACCTGCTATTGTCCGCTCTAGTCTATGAGGCCGCCGTCCTAGCGCCCCGACCCGCTATTGTCCGCTCTAATCTAGCAGGTCTATTGCAGACTTTGCGGTCCACATGACGATGGAAGATGAGGTCACCACGAACCTTAGGCATGGAGTTTGCTGATCACCCATTGGCTGCTTTAGTCCAGGAAGGAGCTATGATTGGACGGCGGTGTGGATTCTCTCACCTACCGTCTGCGTTAGAGATATGATTGGACGCCGATGGGGATTCTCTCACCTACCGTCTGAGTTTTCATTAAGGTCCCCGCTACGGCAAAGCCTCTGTTGTCTTAAATCTACCAGCTCTAACAGGTGGTTAAGGAACCGTTTGTTTTAAACACAAGTGTGCCAAAATAAGCGTTTTATTTCATTTGTTTTGAGCTGAATTTGTACAGTTTGAAGGTTGCTTTACTGCAACAAAAGCTGGGTGCTTTGGAAGTAGAGTGTGCCAAAATATGCGCATTCTACATTTGTTTTGAGCTGACATTGTACAGTTTGAATGTTGTTTAAGTCTGTAGTACTGTTACTGCTACAAAAACTGGATACACTGGAAGTAGAGTGTGGGTTTTCTCATGTCTCTCTAGAACCAATGTGCTCTAATCACTCACGGTTTTGCTGACTTAAATAGGTTTTTATACCCAAGTGCTCGTAATGTTAAGGAATTAATCCTTGACACAAAGACTGTGAGAGCATGACTGTGGACTGGACTACTTAGTGCCAGGTATGGACCGCGGGATTCTGGCTCGGTGGGTCCGGCAGCGACGTCCTGTAGCGGCATGTGGTCAGCGGGGCTCAACAAGGCCTTTGTGTGGGACACGGGCTGGACAGCGTTACGGTGTAGGGGAGAAATCTCTTTCTATCTCTCTCTCTCTTTCTCTCTCTCTCTCTTTCTCTCTCTGTGTCTCTGTCTCTCTCTCTCTCTATCTATCTCTCTCACACATTCTCTCTCTCCAAGTTTAACGTCTCCATTATTCTTAAGAGAGGTCATATGCGGTGACTGCTCCCAATACTAACGTCTGGCAATATCTACGTGCTGCCAGGGAGAAAGTGTGCGGAAATACCAAAAAACCCTCTCCCCATCTGGGTTTAACGCTCTCTTTGTCCTTCTCTCCTCTCTCTCTCTCTCTCTCTCTCTCTCTCTCTCTCTCTCTCTCTCTCTCTCTCTCTCTCTCTCTCCCCCTCCCCCGTCGGGGATTTTATATGGCAACCAAGGCTTCCCTCTCAGCTGGTCCATTTACGCTGTAAACAGAATCCAGTAAAATTAATTTGTCCAATAGATGTCTTCGAACCTGGTACCTTCTGATTGGGAGTCCACCGCTCTACCGCTTGGGCCAGCTCGCCTCGTGTCATGTGGACAGCGGGGCCGGGCCTGGCTTTGTATGGCTCAGAGCTGGACATACTTAGGTACTGTGGACACCAGGGAGTCACAGAAAGGCGGCGGCTTGCATCCTTCCCTCACGCCCTACCAGGCCTAACTAGGACTCATCAGACAACAGTCGCCGCTTCTTTATGAGCAGTTTTGTATTGTCAGGCCCAAAGTTCGTGCTCGACTTCTCAATAAAACATTTACGAACAGAAGAAATAATCATGGAAATTCAGTATGTTTTGTTATAAAAGACTGAGATGGTTTGATGTTTTTTTTTCAACGCGCCAAAACTTGAAAACTTTCCTCAACATTCAAAGGCGCGATAAAATCGTTAATTCCATAGTCTTGGACCATGGGTTTCCAAGGAGTAAAAATCTAATATAATCGTAGAATAATCACAATTTCACCTCTAGGTTTTTATCTTGCAGAACATTCGCTAAGACATAGCTTGACGTGGCTACAAAAGCAAATGCTAACATTTTCTTTATTGTGTTCTTGTTAATGTTAATTTTTTTTTTGTTTTTAAATTAGGAAAGTGCCGCATTATAACTGACCATTATACAATACAAGTAAATGCAATTATAAAAATGATTAATGTGTTTTACTGTTAATAGTTGGAATTTTTTTTTATCTGATAAATTGGTTCACTTTGAGTTTATAAAAAATTTAACAAATGCAAGAACTGCTAATGAAGAACATGAATTTTCTCAAATAGAAAGAATTTTGGCTAAAATACCCGGAGAAACTGAGTGTATTGTACTATCTAACAAGTAAAACATATTCAAGTTTTAGATATAATGTTTTTTCTTATTGATTTAAGTTGATCAAAGTGAGGCCGTTGAAGATATGGGCATTTTTGCTATTATAATTGTTTTCTCTAGATCTATACCCTTACGTGTGAGTAAATCCTCAGAAAGACTTAATGGAGCCGATTATCCGAGACCAAAATGGCGGGGGCGAACGTACCCTGTACACCTTTCAAAATACATCATTGATGGAAATGGGATATTTTTGTCGGAGCTCTTTCTTCCCGACAATTTAATGTACGTGCAATTTTGCCTCCTACTTCAGGCTATATGCGTCCCGCGCACGCGCAGTCCGGTGCCAAGCTGTCGCGGAGACGAGACCCATGTAGTCCAAATTCAGTCAGAAACAGTCGACAGACGCCAGGGCTCTGGTTACCGGAGGTTTCCGCAACAGGGGCCCGCCAGGCAGTCTGGAAGTGCCAATGCCTTCATTTTAAATGTAGATGGGTCATCCACTTTTGTCACTCCTGCCATCCCAAACAGCTATTAATGCGTATATTTTGGAGCCGAAACAGCAAAAGGGTGTGTGTAAAATGCGCTCTTTTTGGCGTAAATGTGGCGAACCAGCATGCAGCGCCTTCTGTAGCGTGATCTTTGCACGGTTGGTGTTAATTAACATCGCCGCAACAGATTTAAGACACGACTCGCTGCGACAATGCACAAACGTTTTGTTGTCGGCGGATCTCGATCCTTACAATTTGTTACCGTTTAGTAGAAGCACTTGAAGATTTAAGGTTATGACCTCGGGAGGACAATGGCTATGTTTACAGATGCACTCTAGACAACCCCCCAACACGCGTGCACCCAGAGACAAAACCGCGCTCTATGTGCGAGACCGATCGCAGGCGGAGGCGCAGTGGTCTCCTAGCCCTCTCTCCGCTTCAAGAGCGGCAAGAAAAGAATGGGCCCAATAAAGCTTTTCCAAATTTTAATAAAAGATACCCAACACCTTTGCACCAAGTTTTGTTCTAATTTCTAATTCCATCGCGCTTGATGAAAATCAAATACGCAAACGAACCTACAAACGACCGTGAAGTTGGTGGTTCCAATTCAAGACAAGCCCTTGGGCGGTCCTCAAACTCACAAAGTGCAGAGAAAGGTTATACTCTTTTCTTTCGGGGTGAAAGTTCAATCGCGCAACAATTGATACAAAACGGCACAAGGCTAAATTCTGTCTCCCTCCCGCCACGATATGGCTGAAGGCCATGGGAATAGCGACTCCCGACACGCGACGGCTTTTCAAAAATTCATCGGCGTTTCCCGAGGAGGGGCAGAGTACAAAACCGCCCAGATAGTCCGGACAAAAGACGGGCGACCGTTTAGAGCGCAATCTCCGCCACTTAGTCACGGCTCAGTGACTCCGCAAGCACGCGTGACGTATCGTCTGTCAAGACAGGGTGGCTTCGAGGAGCCTTGCATGACACCCGACACCTAAGTACATGTATAGTCTTATCTTCCGGAAACTGTTGTATGGGGATGTCACACTTCAGAGTCGCCCTCCGCCTCCCAGATTTGCTACAATCAAATATTTATGATATCCTATCTTTTTGTACCTTTCAAATATAGCAGCAACAACAACAACAGCAACAACAACAATAACAACAACAGCAAAAACACTAACAGCAACAACAACAACAACAACAACAACAACAACAACAACAACAACAACACAACCACCAAAAATAACAACAGCAGTAACAACAACAGTGACATCAGCAGTAACAACAACGACAACATCAACAAAAACGCAAAAGATAAGCAAGCAAACAAGTTGCTCAAAATAATTATATTTTTCTTCATTTGTTATAAAAACTCTTTTGTATACATTTTCTTCTCCCCTTTGTGTAATCTTCAGACCTGTGCACTTGCTCACACTAATTTGAACGAAGTTTATTTTGAGGAGGAATAGGCACACCATGCCTGTTTCACCTACCTAATGTAGAGGCGTTTTACAAAAGATAACGCAAAATTGAAAATTTTCTGTTTTAAAATTTTAGCGTTAAACAAAAAGCATCAACGAGGTAGCAAGAAAGTTTCTGTGAAGAATGTTGTAAAATGTACACGTACTAAAAACCTCCTATTAAAAAATCTCCGAACGATTTCTTGAGTTGAGTGGCAGTTGGTACTGCTAACGTAAAAGCTGAAGATCCAATGAGAAACTGGTTTGGCCCCTCAAAATTCTTAGGGATTGTGGATACATTTTAACTGTGCTATAAAAACGTTAAACCTTAAGAAATTGAAAATATTTTCAAGAAGAGATACGCCAACTCTCTCATGTTGTGTACAAAGTTTATAGGACATCTTTGTAAACTTAAGTATTGTTTTCTCTCTTTTTATTGCCTTTGATTGTTGTTAATTTGTAAGTCATAACGAATGACCTACACGCGGTTAGGCTACTTGTTTTTTAAAGAAGGTTAAAGTTTATCCTCTGATAATAGATCATGAACCCGTTCTACGAACGGAAATCGAGATATTAACGAAAGACAGAGAAGAAAATCATGACTTACTTGTACAGTTTACATCAGGTTTAAGGATACACAACGTTGTTGATCTGAATCTGATTCTTAACACAGATCTAGATCTAGGGTCCAGATTCTAAACGTGGTTCAGCTTTGTTAATTTTTTTTTATTAAATTAAGTTAATGCCATAATATTGTTACTGTTGCGAAAAACACCAAATGTAAACTGATTTTAAACATAGACCTAGGGTCCAGATTTTACACTTAGTTCAGCATTGCACCTCAAACGATTATTTTGACCAGCCAACTTTCGATTTGTTTGTTGTTGAAGGAAGGGGAGGAAGCAGTTGTATCTGTTCGTATTTTTTAAATAAAATTTTTTTTTTTAATTAATGCGGGGGTTTTGGCGAATTGCTCGTCAAAATAAATGTGCCCATGCAAATCTACAGCAAAATATCATCTACATGGGTTATTTCGCATCTTCATCGTGTGCGGTTTTAGAGATTTTGGGATTCAAATATTTTGGTCCAAGCTCCATTATAATAAAATCACAAGTACATTATACTACAATTCCGTTCGTTTTTAATTTTGTTATTTTAAAATTTCCTCAAAAGTACAGTGTGTGTGTGTGTGTGTGTGTGTGTGAACATGATTGTTCTATCTAACTTTGGTATGAGAGCATCACAATAACAGCATTCTAGCAAGCTGGAAATGTTTTTTTGGATCCTTGGCTTTTACGTTAATAATAATAAGAACAATTTGTCGTAAATCTACAATTAAATCATTCTTTCTTCCGACCCACCGAATAAATAAAAATAAGTGCCAAATGAGAATTTAATATACAAAAAGTTGATGTTATTCAAGGAAAAACGTAAAAAATTTTAACTCTACTGTTTCGCAAAGTATTGAAACAAATTACCTTTTTTTTAAATATTTCAAATTTTTAGAACATGAACGTAGAATATTTTTCGTTTATTCGTTGTCCATAAAATTTAAAACAAATCAAGTTTGACACTCTGGGTTCGTGAAAATAAAGGAATAAAACATGAATGCGTGTGGCCTTAGATTTCTTTTCGGCCTCGTTGAAAGCTAACGAAAGTTTCATTGAAATATTTTTCCATCCAATACTTCCGCCCTCTCAAATCCACCCCATATCTATCGTCTATTTTCCGCCTACTATAATTATGTGAAAACCGTTATAATTTGTGCACAGGTCTATTTTTCAAATGCTGTTTTGAAGAGAACAAATGTCTCACTATATATACTAAAACATTACTGTTTCAACTTTTTGTCGTACAGTAGTCACGTGAAATGGCCAAAAACTGTGAACTGTTTTAGAAATAAAAGTAGCCGCAAATCTGTAGTTCGCAGCCCTTCCCATTTGCTCGCAGAAGCACAAACAGCCCGTCGGAAGTGTACGAGAACCATCCATTTGCATTCCGAGAAAAAAGCGCTCAAGCTGAGCAATATGGCGCCGAGTTTCCGGGAACTTAAATATTGTAATTTGATGGAACAGGAATAGGGTATGTATTTTTCTCACGCACATACAATTGTCATATGTCCGTCTTGGGGCCCGTCCACAATATAGCCTATATTGTGCTGATGTTGGACGTTAAAACCAACTCAACTCAACTCATGCGCATCGAACTTTTAGTATGGATTGTGGAAAATATCAACCGTGAACACGTTCTAAGCTTGTTGTCAATGGAAAGGGAGCGATTGTTTTGTCTCGAACGTGTATATTTTTTGGATGACTTTTATATCGTGTTTTTTTTATCTGCTCCTATTTTTAATAATCTGTGACGCTCCACCTCCGGTCCCCTCCTTGTAAGATCCTGCCCTGGAGTTCCGTATCAATAGCTGAGCTGCTACTTAAACATTCGATGATCTTTATTACATGTCTGATTAATATTCAGGACACAGATTTAGTGGCAGTGCATACATAACCTAGATTCTAAATTTAGTCCTCGAGCTTTGAAACTGAATCCACACAAGTTCACTACCGGTTACGAGCTGACTTAAGCAATAGAGCGTTTGTCATCTAATCGGGAGCAACTCGGTTCGAACCCATGATAGGGCCAATTAATTGATTTGTTGAATTTCGCGCCCTACCAGTTGAACCAGTGTACGTGTAAAGTTAATGGCTGGGAGTTAGTCCTGATAATTCTGCGTTGTATCTGTGTCGCAGTATTTAAATTGTCACAAGTTATTTTTGGGGTCCGTTGCCGTATGGTATCCTCCTGGGGAACCCAAGACACGTCAAAACTACGAGAGAACTTTTAGAAATTAATGACGTATCCCTATCAGTATCAATAGTTGATAGGCGCCACAACATATAATAGAACTTTAAGAAATTAACGATGTATCCCTACCAGTATCAATAGTTAATAGACTGGCCGAGCACTTAAGTCTCATTATTGAAGATTGTCCGATTAATTAATATTCAGGATGATGGCTTAGTAGTGGCTTGCACACATTCAGATAAAGTGGGAACATTTGATACCGTAACCACATCTCGCAGTATAGGACCCACCAGAGGAACCCGAGACGCTAAACAAGAGACAGAGAGAGAGACAGAGGGAGAGACAGAGAGAGAGAGAGAGAGAGAGAGAGAGAAAGAGAGAGAGAGAAGAGAGAGTGGGAGAGAGTCAGAGAGAAACAGAGAGAAAGAGAGAGAGAGAGAGAGCACCGTTTCCACAGTGCGTTACATAACTCCGTGCAATGGGAGAGCAGGAAAATCGGTGCCCAATATTGCAGTTTTAAGTCCGAGGTTCGAATCTTACTTGGTACTCTTGTCTACAGATGTATTTTTTTTCGGAAAAACCAGAGGACACAAAAACTGATAAAAGATTCCACTGTGCAATCACAAACTGGTTGGATCAGTGACCTAGATTATAATTTTGAGCTGGCAAGTCCCGACTATCCCGCTCTGGTCTCCCGGCATGATGTGGGATCTTTCTTGCAGCCGAGGAGATAAAATCTATGGAACTAGGCGACAGAATACTGATAGGCTTTCTCAACCGCAGGTTTCTCTTTAGTTCGGTGGGTACCCTCGACCAGTTACACTACACGATTAAGTTTGATCTCTCCCTCCACCCAGAGCGACCAAGACACGGTGTATCAATCTCGCAAGATGGGCCGGGCATGAATAGCATGATACGCCTAAAACACTTGATGAGCTGTCATCGTGAGCATAATACGCCTAAAAACACTTGATGAGCTGTCATCGTGAGCATAGAGAGCTCAATAAAACACTCCTACCACACAAGCGTCAAAGATCGAGTAGTTAAAATGTCGCGTAACAAGATGAATAGGCGCAGCAAATTAATAGTGGTGGATGGGGGATCTTTCAATCAAATCAATACATAAAATCCGAGTAGACTTCTCTTCTGTTACACTACAATAGGCATGATTCTTTCATAGAATAGTCGCTCGGGTACCGTTCTCATATTACAATAGGCATGATTCTTTTATAATTTAGTCCATAAGGTTGGGCCGTGCAGAGTGGAGAAATTGCGGTCTAATGGTCTGGCATCGATTTTGCAGTCCGGCGATTACTTATCTTGTAATCGTAACTATGGGCTTACCTGATGGGCAACTTGGCTGTGGTGGTACAGGCCGTACGACGACATGTTGTTGTAGTGTTGTCAATAATGATGATGTGGTCTTGTCAGTAATGATGTCGTGAGAAAGTCAATAATAAGTCAGTTGTTCTTGTCGCATCAGTGAAGATGGTGTTGTAGCGTCTCTGTAAAGATGATGTAGTAGCAAGCACAATTATGAAGACGGTGTAGCTGCCCAAAAATGATGATGTTGGGGCCTCGCCAATAATGATGATGTTGCAGTTTGCTTTGTAGGAATGTTGATGTTTTTGATGTGTTGATGACGCTGCCTCGTTGGTTTAAAATCTCAAACCTATTAGAAATTCCGGGCCACAGCAAATTGAAGCAATCAAGAAAATTATTTTGCTGTGAGTAGAACGAATGTCAGTAATCCTGTATTCATTGACTCTAAACTATTTAGTCCACAAAAACTGAGTCCATTGAATAATTCAACTTGGCGCTGCGATCGCAAAGTACTGAGATTTTAATAACAAATCTCGCAGCGAAATAATTCAAGAAAACTCACTAATCGTGAGGATGAAGACCACCAAGTCGCTGCTGTTATGAATAATAATAATGCTGATAAATTGATGAAGGAGATGTAAGTCTAGAACGGAGCTTGATGCCAGGGCGAGAGAAATATTTGATGACGGCTGTCTCGGCCTGTACAGTGGAAATGATTAAAGTTGCATGGCGGCCTCACAAAGTCGCCGAGCTCTGGCTAGGGATGGGGTGGAGCCAGGCGCAAACACATACCCACAGTTCCACAGTTCCACAGACCCTCGGCACCGGGTGAGCACCGGGAACAGGGGCGGTGCCCTCACCCACAGGCGTCACGTGACGCGCGGAAACACACGGAGACGCGCGGAGACCGCCGGACTTGTTAGGACGGACCTACCTGGGCAGGCTGTCATAGGTCCTCGCGGGTTGACGTGCACTCAGGGTGTCCCGGGACTGGAGGGAGGGGGGGGGGCGGGGGTCGACTGATTGAGGAGGCAGAAAGAGAGGGGGGCTGGAGGGAGGGGGCTGAATGAGGCAGAGGGGTGGGGAACAGAGTGAGGAGGAAAGACTATGGAGTTGGGTTTACAGGTTGGCGGAGTGCCACTGAATTATGGACGAGGACCGGTTGCTAGGCGGAGTCCGCTGGTTTATCGCTCCATGAATAATGGCTGAGCTGTGGAGAATGGCCCGTACACAACTGTCCGGGAGTGAGTTTGAGAGTCTCTAGGGAACAGGTTGGTGTGGGGAGGGGGAGGGGTCGAGGCGGTCTACTGATTGTAGGTGAGTGGCGCTCTCTGATTGGGTGCCAGCGCGCGTGCGCAGGTAACAAAAATGGTGGGGGGGAAGTGGGGGGAGGGAGGGGGGTATTGGACAAGTCGGACAAGGTGATATAGATACAGAAGAAGAGGAGGAGAGAGGGATCATCGAACAGGTGAGAGAGGTTTGGTTTTTATGTGGATGGAAGTGAGGAGTAGAGGAAAGAGGAGGAGGAGGAAAGATGGGAATCTATGGTTTTATTCTTTTGTAGGAAAATGGAGGAGGAGGAGAAATAGGAGGAGGAGGGAGGAGGAGGAGGAGGTGTGAAAGGCCTGAAGCAAAGAACAAGTAGGAAGTTATTACTATCAGAGGCATTGGGGTGAGGAGGAGGAGGAGGAGGAGGAGGAGGTGAGATGCCTGAAGCAAAGAACAAGTAGGAAGTTATTACTATCACATGCATTGGAGTGAGGAAGATGAGAGAGGAGGTCATTGGAGAGGTAAAAGAATTATTAGACACTCTGGTTGATACAAGTGGAGAGAAGGAGGATGAGGAGAGGGAAGGTGTAACATAGAGCAGATGGGGAGAAAGAAAAAGAGGGGGTCTGTGGAGAAGTACCAAGGCTTGACTGCTAGGTCCCATTTTATGGTGAGTACTTCAGCACATAAATTTGGGGAGAGAATGTGGAGAGGGTTTGGGGAGAGAACGCGGAGAGGTGGGAGAGGTGGGGAGAGAACGCGGAGAGGTGGGGAGAGTGGGGAGAGGTGTGGAGAGGGTTTGGAGACCCAATCAAGCGCGATCAGGCGTGGACCAGTAACGGGAAGGTGTGACCTGGGCTGTACACGATCTGTGCGTGAAGAGGGTGCCCAGCTAGCTCACTCTTCTTTGTAATACAGAAGCAATCTCCGAGTTTACCATCTCCTAGGTTATAGAGCAGAATTCTATATGGCGACGGGTCCCTAAGACTAACGTCTGATAAATATGCGTGCTGCCACACGGAGACAGTGCAGGGATTTCAGGACATGTTTTCGCAGGTTTCATTATAATGATTCTGATTCAAACAATAGAAACCGAAATTGGACAAATTAATTTTTTGACCGGTAGTGGGTTTCGAACCGCGGACCTTTTGATTTGGAGACCAACGATCTACCCCGTGAGCCAGTTAGCCCCCACCCCCCTCTCCGCCTCCCCTCTTTGTTAGCGGAAGCTCTATACTAGTTTAACGTGTGCTAAGTTATCAAACAGTGTCTTATACGGCAACTTCACTCAGGACGTCTGACAATTTTACGTCCTCCACACGGAGACAGTGCGTGGATACCAGAACATGCCTTGGCTGGTTCCATTATACTGACACTGAGCAGACAAGCAGGGCACGAAATCCTACAATTAAGTTTGTCATATTGTGAAATTAAACCAGGTAGGCTACCTCTCAAGTGGGAGGCAAACGTTCTAGATCCTGTACCATTTCGCCCCCTTAGTTTAGTTGGTAGAGTTTACAACTTCTGTTAACTCTTTAGGTCTCAAGTTCGAATCCCAGTTAGGCCAATTAAATTTTTGTCTCCTACTTACCTAGTTATATCAGAGAAGAGAAACTAGAGCCTTGGAGCTATATTCACGAGATGGCGTGGTTTCTAAAAGTCCCACTTATTTTGTGTATGATTGTCAACGAGCTATCACAACATGTCCTAGGTCTGAAAATTCATGAGGCTGGAAGAAGGCCGTACTTTTGGTTGTGGATCGTACCTGCCTGTTACAAAGAGTTTATGAGTAATACTCACTCCTGTTTAGATTCAGTGCAAGCTGCATAGTTTGTTAGATTACGAATTTAAAAAAGGGAAAATATCTAAGACATTTTATTTATAAAAATATATGAGTTAGATCTTCAATCGTAACATTGGTGTTGTTGAAAAAATCCGTCAATCAATGTAGACTAAAAGTTTAATTACCAAATTATTATTTTTTTTCAAGCCATTTCTTTTAATGTTAAAATGGCTTCCATGGTACATACTTCCTACGCGTTTTGTTAATACCAAAAAGGCCGATCAAATCAAGTGTAAGATAATAAGATTAATTTGTTTGTATTGTATTTTATGAATTTTGTGAATGCGAATCATGACATCCCTGAACTGTCACTGAGTCGAAACATGATAAAACTGTCATAATCAGTATGGGAACCCGTCTCAGTACACAGTGATGCTGGTTGGGTTGGTTGGGTTGGTTGGGTTGGTTTAACGTCCAACAGCAGCACTATATAGGCTATATTGTGGACGGACCCCAAGACAGACGTCTGACAATTTTATGTGCTGCCACACACGAGACAGGGCGGGGATACCATGACTCCTGTCTCAGCCGGTCACATTATACTGACACCGACCCAACCAGTAGGGAACGCACAGCCAGGATTCGAACTCGGGACCTTTTGCGTCGGAAGACGATGTTCTACCCCTAGACCACCGCGCCCCCCGCACGGTGATGCAACGTGGAAACCAAGACGACTTTTATTAAGAGATATCTTATCCCAGCAACCATTTTTTGTCAAGCTTGTTTTCTAAGTCGTCTTTGTAAAATGGATAACTTATTAAAAATGTATTTATGGAGAAAAATTACACAAAATGATATAATATATATTATGTATACTATACAGACCAATCATCTTTATTTTTTTCTAAAATCATAATTCGTTTTTGCTGCTGCTGCTGCTGTTGTTTTTGTTGTTGTTGTTGTTGTTGTTGTTGTTGTTGTTGTTGTTGTTGTTGTTGTTTTTGTTGTTGTTGTTTTTGTTTTTGTCTTTTTTTTTTTTAAATTAAATCCTCGTTCTTTCGAGTCATGAATTTCTGTCTACACCAGACATAAAATTGTTTGTTTATCTCGCAGATGTATCCAACATTCACCTCAAATTCCTAAAATACCTTGCAGTGTTATAAGTATCATAGTCAAAATTGATAAGACGCGTGTTTTCTTCGATGTTCTTGTAAATATTCGCGTACATCTAGGCTACCAAGAATAGCCCACAAACTCGCCGAAATAAACACAAACTTGCAGTAAGAATCAAAGTGAGCTTTATCAGCGCATCAAAGTGCGCAATTATTTCTATGAAATAAGTATCAAAATCTTGAGTCCTTTAGAAATTATAAAAAGAAACAAAAAGATATGCGCGCACATATAGGTTCCTTTATATTTTTGCAGTGTGGGATGATTGTGTATGCTGAAAAATATGACTGTAACTAAAACGGCGGGGTACCTTATGACTCGTCATAGGAATGTGCCAAGAGAAGAATTACAACGAGTCGTAAGCTAGCAAGATGTTGTACTTACGGCAAATAATCTCTAAGCATCTTTTTGTCCTCTCTATCCTAACGATTACGGTTTAATGAAACACATCACTTTTACTCTAATGTGAAAAAATCGTTTAACTCCCCTCAATTCATGAATTCGGCATTCTATTTTTGGAAGCATCTGTGTAAGTGAGTTTGTTTTCAGGGTACGGCAGCGCGGTAACGGCCATATTGAATATTTCTGGAGATTGAAAAAAACAATAAGGTGTCGCCGTTCTGGTAACAATTTTTTTCTGAGAATTTTCATATTAAGATAAGATAAGATAAGATAATCTTTATTTGTCCGTTTGAGGGAAAATCGATTTGGACATGTTACATGTATTTCACACATATAATTATAATAAAAATAAACATGGTTACACAAAAAATAAAAACGATACTATTTTTTTTAGAAAAACTAGAATCGATACAAATTTTTGGAGAAACATTGTACATTACATAATATGAGTGATGGCTCTTTACTGCGGACTGTAGAAACAAATATTAAGTGTAACCAAAAAGAATTTAAGCATATAGGAAAACGTGAACTTATTCTTTTACCGCCTTTCACTCTTTTCCCCATTATACTTACACACACATACACACACACACACACACACAGCTACAAGCTCGCATAGACACAATTGTTTCATGATGAGTTCCTCATTTGCCGTGAGCCTGATGGTACAAATGAGTTATTGTAGCGGTCGGTTCTAGCTTTAGGTTGAATCATGCGACCGCTGCGTGTGGAAAACTTAAACTCCTGGTTTAGTGGATGGTTGATATCTTTGGTTACATCTAGACACTTTTTCAACAGTGACCTCTTATAAATATCAATGAAAAGTGGTGGGTCCAGTTTCATTATTTTACCCGCTCTTTTGATCAAGCTATCTATTCCAGTCTTATCTTTTGAAAGAGCTGAACCTCCCCAACAAGTGATGCCAAAACAAATAATGCTTTCTATGGTTGCATTGTAGAATAAAGTCATAATAGTTTTATTAACATTAAAGGAATTGAGTTTTCTTAAAAAGTACAGCCTTTGGTTTACCTTTTTACATAAATGATCAATGTGAACATTCCAGTTTAATTTGGAATCTATTGTCAATCCTAAATGTTTGTAGCTGTCTACAATTATAACAGTCATGTCTTCAATCGAGAGAGGAATCACTATATCTTTCTTTATCCTATAATCAAAAAATAATTTTTTTTTTGTCTTATCTACATTTACACAGCGGGTTCTGTTAGTGAGGAAGTCTTAGCTCTACAGACGAGTGCAGATATTAATCTTCTATGCCTTTATTGTTTTAGCGAAATCGTCGAAGTCTTGTGCTGTTCATTTTCTTTTGGACGTTTTCCAAATAATTTTGGGAAAAGTGTACATTATTCATAAGAAAATAAACCAAAATGTTAAAAATGTATCGAGCTTACTAATGACAGACACTAAAAGAGATTGCTAACAAGACAGACTAAAAACGTCACATAGTCGGAATAGACCAAAAGAAAAACTTATGTAGTTTTAAGGAACGATAAAAGTATAAAAAGAAAACGATGAAAAACGGAAAGACACAATAAAGAGATAGATAGAAAGATATATGGATAGAAATAGAGAAGATAGATAGATAGATAGATAGATAGATAGATAGATAGATAGATAGATAGATAGATAGATAGATAGATAGATAGATAGATAGATAGATAGATAGATAGATAGATAGATAGATAGATAGATAGATAGATAGATAGATAGATAGATAGATGGATGGATGGATGGATGGATGGATGGATGGATGGATGGATGGATGGATGGATGGATGGATGGATTGATGGATGAATGGATGGATAGAATATAATTATAAGATTAGATATAAAAAATATTGCAGAGAGAGAGAGAGAGAGAGAGAGAGAGAGAGAGAGAGAGAGAGAGAGAGAGAGAGAGAGAGAGAGAGAGGCCGAAGAGATTGCAAAAAGAAACAGAGCGATGGGAAAAAGACAATCAGAGAGAGAAAAAGAACAGAAGATGTATAGAGATACAGAGAAAGAAATAGTGAGTAAGTGAGTGAGATAGAGATAGAGGCAGAGAGGGGAATAGAGGGAGAAAGAGGACTATGTAGACGTATTTAGAGAAAACATAGTAAGACTCCGTTATGTCTTATCCATTTCTGTTAAATTTGATGTATTATTTTTCCTCCTTTTCTATCACTGTCTGAATGTATTATATACCCCTCCCACCCCCCCCCCCCTCTCTCTCTCTCTCTCTCTCTCTCTCTCTCTCTCTCTCTCTCTCTCTCTCTCTCTCTCTCTCTCTTTCTATCTATCTATCTCTCTATCTATCTATCTATCTATCTATCTATCTATCTATCTATCTATCTATCTATCTATCTATCTATCTATCTATCTATCTATCTATCTCTCTCTCTCTCTCTCTCTCTCTCTCTCTCTCTCTCTCTCTCTCATCTTTTCTCTATCCCTTTCACTTCCTCCCTGGTAATATATATTCCTTTTTGATTGCCCACCAATATTGCTACCATGATCCGCTTATGAGGTTCAGTTTTTCTTTCTTGGAACCAAGAATAGATATGTTATCTAAATTTATACTTCTAAAATATTTAATTCTTTTCACCCCCTATAAGTTGGTTAGATTTTATGACCAGCAGTTAAAATCGATTTTTACCGTCCCGATTGGTGCTCTGCCTTCAATGTTTCCGCCTCAACCGGGCACATGATTGGCAGACAGAAAAGGGGCGGCGTTTGGCGTTAAGTCCCGCCCCCTAGAAGTGCTCACTCACCTATTGGCTTTGGCATAGAGCACTCACTCTCGGCTAGCCCTAGATCTATCTTTGTAGAGACTGCGCGACTCTGGTTGGGTCTTGTTTTTGTTTTTGTTTTTTGTTTGTTTCCATAAATCGAATTATTGAACCTTTATTCAGGTAATATATCAGTACAAAGATATCGAGAAAAAACAAAAACAAAACAACAATGTTGACACAGACCCTGGTAAAAACCTGTAACATAGCGCGTTTGTTTGTATAAGCAAAAATTAAAAAAAAAATTATAATGTAGGAAAAATCCTACATGATTTAATATTTGTTTTAAATATTTTTTACACGTTTTGATGAGGAAAAAAACCATTATTTATACATTTGCGCAGCTACACAAAGTTATTAGGAAATTGAAACAAAGCTTTAGACACGTGCATTGAAAGAAGAACCCTAAACATAAAACTCCCAGTGATATGTGACAGTTTTCAATATATATATATTTTTAAAGTCATTAGTTTCTAGTTGTCAAAGTTAGCTTTTTTCTGAAAAGGAAACTGGAAACAAAGCTGTATTATGAAAGCACGAACAACTTGAAAGGAAGAACTATAAAAGAACAGTATCAAGCCGAAATGAAAGAATAACACAATTATAAATAGAGAGCATAAAATTATGCCTGAGAAACCTAAGCTTTAGTCTTTCCAAATCGATAGTTGGATTTTTTCAATCCTAGCCACTTATCAGTTTACTTCGACTCGCGAAACAAACAAAGAACCATACGAACAAGCAAGCAAGCAAACACCAAAGCAACCAACCAACCAAACAAACAAACAAGCAAGCAAGCAAAAAAAAAATATTACAAACAATCAAACAAACAATCAACCAAGCAGAAGAAAACGACCAAAAAGGTCTGTAAACATATGATTTCATAGTGTTAGCTTACTGTTAATTTGTTGATTCTTAAATAATCTATATGACCATTATCAAGAAGGTTTTATACTATGCTGGTCTTTGAGGCAATGTGAACTAGAGTGTAAACCATGCCTGCACCTTAAATGTCTGAGGAAATCACACAGCTTATTAACGTTTAACATCTATACACTACTGAGGGTCGTCGTCGGGCGTGGGTCTGGTTCGTTTCTTTCTGTGTCGACAGACGCTTTCTCTTAATGTTAACATATAATAGACTCCCAAGAAAGAACCTATACGACGATGGCTCCCAACACTAATATCTGATAATTATATGTGCTTCGCCGCAGAGACTGCGTGGGGTTACTAGTTCTCCTGTTTCAGACGTTCATAATATTATAATACTGACACCGATCCAACCTGTAAGGGACATAATTCGACGAACTGACTTACACATGTGTCATCAAAGTGTACAAATTGAGGCAAAACAAGTGTGATAAAACCTCATATCATACGTTTTATGTGCGTGAGGATGCCAGTTGTCGATACTGCTCTGGTGTGCTCCTGGTTCAATCGTGTCTTTTCACGACGATGAAAAATAATTTGTTCTTAAGTGAAAGAGACCCATTTATTATTTTTTGTTGTTAATGTTGCTGTTTTGTTGTTGTTTTTCTTTTGTCTATATTGTGTCCAGACTTGTTCATTAAGTAAGACTGAAAAACAATTAAAATCAAATAAATTTAAACGTTTAAAAAATACTTTTTACTATTTTGTTTTGAATCTCTCATTCAAATTTGAGATACCTCAACAGCTTAAAGGTTGGTTAGCAGGAGAGGGGTGGAGGTGGGGGGCTGAGGAACTGCGTGAGGGAGACTGGGAAGAGGATACGGTAGAGTTAAACCTAAATAATGGAAATTATAATCATGGAGAGTGGAAAATGCGGATGATGATCATGGTGATCAAGTCACCAAAGAGATATGAAACCAAAGATTAAAGTTGTTTGTGGGAGATAGGCGATCTCTCTTAGATTTACGTCTCCTACTTTCTCAAGGAGGATTATATACGACGATGGGTCTCAAAACTACCGTCTCAAAATTTTACGTACGGCCACACAGACACAGGATACCATTACTTGCCAGTCACATTATACGGACACCGATCAAACTAGTACCCGATCGCTGCTTTTGAACCGTGGACCTCTCGATTAGAAGTCGAGCGCTCCAACACTTTAGCCAACTTATCTTTTTATATCAGGTGTGCCTCTTAAACATGAAAGAGAAAAACATGTAATACAGGCCCCAATCAATGTAGTAACAAGCGAGAGCGATAGAGCTAAAGATTGGAGTTTGTGTTGTTAGGGCACAGTCATAAAGTTCTATTAATAGACATCTGTGGGTGTGGGGTACGTTTTACTGGTGTCCGACCGTCCTGATCTTGTTACATCCGGGTGTTTACGAGATCCCAACACTTGTCAACTTTTCAGTTTATGAAGCGCCGCCTCTCCTGTCCCGTCGGCGATCAAACGATCGGCGAAGAAAGAGACACCGGCCAATTTCAGGGACTCTAGGAACCTGAGGAACTGAGCAGTCCAAGGTCCAAGTCCATCGATCTGTGATAGAGATCTTGCGATAACGAGTCCCCTAGCGAGTTGAAGACGGTGGGTGAGGGAGACTTCACGGGCGTCCAATCAAATCTCTATCCTAGACTTACGGAGCCAATGGAAACTGGAGGAACTTGAGGAACTGAGCAGTCCAAGGCAGCGACCATCGATCTGTGATAGAGATCTTGCGATAACGAGTCCCCTAGCGAGATGAAGACGGTGGGTGAGGGAGACTTCACGGGCGTCCAATCATAGATCTATCATAGACTTACGGAGCCAATGGAAGACCAGAAAACCCCTTGCCTATGGAGCAGGATTGTCATTGTGAGAGAAATACGGCAGTCCAACAACTATAGAGGCTTTAACAGACAAAGCTAGGCCCAGGGACCAGAAATGATGAGGGTAACTGAGGGAATAAGGTGAACATAGATTAGAACGTAATCCGTCATCTTCGTGGATATCACAAAGCCTGGAATAATATTATTGTGGAGCACCTAGTAACAAGCAGCCGAGCACTTGTTTTATCTGGGATTATGGGGCGATAAAATCGCACGCCTGGTTGATCACAGGTCAGGGGAGACAATCAAACTGCACAGGCTTGAGGTAAGGGGAGTAACCGCCGCCTTTATTGTGTGAGTGCTGGATGAGCTCGAGGCACGTGCGGAGCGGTGTCGGCGCAGTCCACATGGTCTGGTCTTGTAGGGGTGTCCTAAGGGGGGGGGGGAGGGAGGGGAGTGTTAACAATGGAATTAGGAGAAATGACAATATGTAACAGCAATAAGATGGCAGAGGGGAGAGTGGAGAGTAAAAGAGAGAGAGAGAGAGAGAGAGAGAGAGAGAGAGAGAGAGAGACAAAGTCAGAGACAGAGAGAGAAAGAGCGAGGGGGGAGAGAAAGAGAGAAGGAGAGCTACATTTGATAGAGTTAGAGACAGGCAGAGATACAGTTTAACAAATCACACACACAGAGAGAAAAGACTACAGAGCCATGTAGGGTGTACGTGATGAGGAAAGAGAAAGAGACATACAATTATACTAACCAATGACAAAATATTTGTACAATATTACACACAGCCCCCTCCCCCTGTGTTTTATGTAATAGGCGCCTGTCGTGTTATTGTAAGTTGATAGCCCCATGCAGTGAGCAACATAAAACACACCAAAGAGTCTGGCTACATGTATTTCTGGATGTGGTTTCCGGCAAACAAATTTGACTAAAACAGGAAAAAAACAAAAAACAACAACAGATCAAATTAGCTAGCGAACCCACAAACAAAAGAAGAAACAATAGAAAACCTCAAAGCTGTCACAAAACAGAGCCCCTTATTTTGGTCTTACGTCTTTTATATCTTGTGGCCGTTTACTTTTGAGTTTTCAAATTCAATTGTTTATCTTTCATAACTATTATTGTTTATTCATATTAGTAACTTTATAATCTGCGATTATTGTCTGTTATCTCTCTTTCTTTAAATATATTTGCACCTTTTTGTGTTTTTTATATTTATTCTTCTTATCTCCTTTGCGTTTAAAGTTTTTCTCTTTCTTTTTTATGTTTCGTCTCATTATGGCCTTATGGGGCGAAAGTCTTGTATTTTTTCTTGTTAAAAAATTTATTTGTTACTGTACTCGTTCAAATAGACACACACACAGACACACGAAAGATGGTTCTTATGACGAAATCTCTCTCCTAGTTTTAAGTCTTCTGGGTTTCCAAGAAGGTCCTTTACGTCGAAGGGTCTCAAGTCTAACGTCTGATAACTGTACATGTTGCCACAAGAGACGGTGAAGGGATACCAATACTCTATAGTCTCAATCAATATCACTTGACTGACACAGATCCAAATTGAAGGGACCAAACTAAATGTATGGATGTTTACCTGGTTGTGGGCTCGAACCGAAACCTACCAATCGCGAGTCCAATGCTCTGTGTCTGGGGCCATCTCGCAGGACCCTCCAGACGGCAGAAGGTGGGCTGGCCTGAACTTACCGTACTCCACAACTGGTGAATTGTCACGCCTCACTGAGCATCAGTGCAGCCCAATACAATACGGCCGGGGAGGTCCCAACTAGTGAAACACGGCACCCCCTCCTCCATACACACACACACACTCTCCCTTCTCTGCTCTAGTTAACTGTTAACTCCCTCCCCCTTTCTTCTCAAATCTCATTATCCTCCCACCCAGCCTCCCATACACACACACTCACCATTCTCTGCTCTATTTAACTGTTAACTCCCTCCCTCTTTCTTCTCAAATCTCATTACCCCCCCCCCCCCCCCCCCCCATCCCCTCCCCCGAATATCCCCGCCCCATACGGAGGAGATGCCCCAGGATTACCCCCACAGCCACAATATGGCACGCGACCAGACGCCCTACCTGGAGACTAACGGGTCTGGGGGTGTATGGGATCTGTTGACGACGGAGTCGGCTGATGACGAGGCCCCTGGTCCTTGCTTTGATGTTTGTGACCTAGATACATGTACCCTGCTCACTGATCCGTCCTCTGACCCAGTCGTGTTAGGCTTGTCACTGGAGGCTTTGTGATCCAAACGCACGTTACAGATAGCATAATGTCGCCCCCCTGGGCATGGAGTTTTCACAATACTCATTCACTCATTGGCTCCGTAAGTCTAAGATAGAGCTATGATTGGACGCAGGTACATTGCTCAACCCGTACTAAGTCGTGTCGTCTTCGTTTTGACATAGACCCGGTAATCGCAAAGTTTATACTGTCCTCTACTAATTTGGGCCAAGATGAGTACTTGTATTCTAAGACATGTACCTAGTAGCAACAGAATGAGCTTGTTTTTACGGTACGTCAGTACGGTAACGGCTATATTGTGGTAGCACCAGAGGTTCATAATACACTTCTAATCTTGTCGCTCCATTAGTTTTGGATACAGTCGTACACAAATAGGCCTACCTGTCGGGCAGAAGGTTCAACGGGTATACCACTCATTGTTCCTTCAATGTCTCTATGTTTGTCAGTCTTGTTCGGGGAGCTACAAAGTTATGAAGGTTACGGTTGAAAACATTCAAACTGCCAGGCGTTTGGCAGTCGGGGAGCCAGAGGGATCAGTCAACAGTCCTCTCGATTGATGGGCAGATGGTCCATGGTTCGAATTTCAGCAGGACCCCAGACTGTGATAAGCTAAGTGAAATTGGCCCGATCTTAGGATCGAAATGGGCATTTCAAGATTGGAAGATCAAGGTTCTACAACTTGCACAAGCTCGAACTAACTTGTCCTACAGTATGGCAGTGGCTTTACTGCAATAGACCGGTTAGGGCCAAAGATCTTTACAGCAGGGTTTAGCTTATACCTGCCATGGACTGACAACGTAAAACGATAATTTTCCTTGTTCTGTTGTACACCCCATTGTAGAACAGTAGCAAACCATGTAGACATTGCTACACCCCATCGGAGTCCTTAGCGAAGAACCGGCATCTTCATCCAGTGATAACTCTATCCCAGACTTACGGAGCCAATGCGCCTCCAGGAGTCCCAGAACTGACCTTTTTGTCTAGGCCCTGGTCACTAGTGGTCAGACAACACTGCCCACCGACCACAATGCACTGGTCACTCAGGCCACTCACGTAACTCATGGTGACCACTGGGGGTTTTATTGGCGATCTGCTCAGCCCTCCGGAACAAATCGCCATTGAAAACTCTCCTGGAGACCGTCTGTCCAAGCTAAGGCTCACTGTTCTATTACTGTCGCCACAGCAACCTGCCCGCCACAACCTCCTTCCATCCCTTCCTCTATTCCCCTCTCTCTTCATCCCTCCCTCCCTCTTACATACTTCTCCCTCTCTCTCTCTCTCTCTCTCTCTCTCTCTCTCTCTTTTTCCCCCCCTCCCCTT
>RQTK01000285.1:310446-331091 GCA_003991915.1 Elysia chlorotica
TGATGATGATGATGATGATGATGATGATGATGATGATGATGATGATGATGATGATGATGATGATGATGATGATGATGATGAATTTGATGAAAATGATGATGGTGTTGGTGTTGGTGTTGGTGAATATGGTGGTGGTGATGATTATGATGATGGTGATACATATAGGAAGAAAAAAGAAGAAAGGGGAAAGGAGAAGACAGAGGAGGAGGAGGAGGGCTACGACGAATGAGACTGAGAGATATCAATTAATGAAAATGTTATATAAAAAAAAAAACACTAAAAAAACACGCACCATCAAGTAAAGTTGATGACTTTGTGTTGACAAAAGACTAGTTTTCCAAACTGTTATTTTTGCCTTTTTCTGCGTAGACCAGCTTGCCTTAAAGCCTAATGATTGTTTTAATTATTATTAAGGACTCATTCGCACCTGAAGCTTAGATTAGATTCCCTCCCTTGAGACCAGGCCAAATCAGGCTGTGAGTCTCATGGAGATGGAGAGGAGGGTGGGGTGACGGGTAGGGATGGGGTCATGGGTGAGTGACTCTTGGACCGTGCTCACTGACGCGCGACCAGGGGGGTCCTCATATTCTCTGATCGCCTCCCCTGGGCCAGTTTTGCCCATCAGATTGGCGAAGATGGCGCTTTTTGGACGGAACCATAGAAAAGTTTTACAATACATGCACGTCAATGGACGGTACGGGAAGAAAGACAGAGAACGATCGTGCTTTAGTGGAACTTTAACCATCACGTAGAGAGGAGAGGTCCATTTAATCTGTGGCCTGGTCTGCCTAATGTGATCTGTTTTTGTACAGTGATAATATGTGTCAAGATCGGCTGAGATAAGGCTGGTATCACTACACGAGGGGTCGCCAGGGACTTGTTGTTGCCGATACAAAGGGAGACATGATAGCGCGCGTGCTTTGTTGGTTCTGGTGTTTGTATAGAAATACAAGTTGTAAAAAGCGGGGGAGGGGCGGCAGACAGATGGGGAGAGAAAGTCGGGGAAGGAATACAGAAAGACAAATAGAAGAGAGGAGTAGAAACCATTGGATTCGTCATTATGACTTGGACAAGGCTAAACATTATAATATCCAACCATCGACCTTTGTAAAACACCCATCAGTTTCACAGGCTAAAATGTATGAGAAACAAACCATTTCCTGATAGCCAAATTGATTACTGTAACTAGGCATCAGTAGAACCTCCAGCATCGGTTAACTTAAAAGTTTTTATATCAGTATAACAGTCTGTAGTAGTAGTAGTAGTAGTAGTAGTAGTAGTAGTAGTAGTAGTAGTAGTAGTTGTTGTAGTAGTAGTAGTAGTAGTAGTAGTAGTAGTAGTAGTAGTAGTAGTAGTAGTAGTAGTATTGTAGTAGTAGTAGTTGCTGCTGTTGTTGTAGTAGTTGTTGTAGTAGTAGTAGTCGTAGTAGTAGTAGTAGTAGTAGTAGTAGTAGTAGTAGTAGTAGTAGTAGTTGCTGCTGTTGTTGTAGTAGTTGTTGTAGTAGTAGTAGTCGTAGTAGTAGTAGTAGCAGTAGTAGTAGTAGTAGTAGTAGTAGTAGTAGTAGTAGCAGTTGTAGTAGTAGTAGTAGTAGTAGTAGTAGCACTACTGGTGTTGCTGGTAGTACTTGTGGTGGTGGTGGTAGTCATAGTTGCTATGGTGGTGGTACTATTGGTGGGAGTGGTGGTAGCACTAGTGGTGATGGTGGTAGTACTAGTGGTGATGGTGGTAGTACTAGTGGTGATGGTGGTGGTAGTGGTAGTGGTGGTGGTGGTGGTAGTAGTGCCAGTAGTAGTAGTAGTCCTGGTATACCCGCACTCTTTCTCTCTGTGACAAAGCACAACATGCTCAAAGTTAGTCTTGAGACCCATCCGAGAGAATGTCTTTTCTGCTGCTCACGTTGAAAGTTAACAAACTAATCAAGCAACCAACTAACCAACCAGCTGGTGACTGATATACCTGCAAGTTACCTAGTGGCGAGTCACCTCTTCAAGCTTTGTCTTACAAAACACCTGAGATTTGAACCTCAGACCTCTCTCTCCCCAGTCCAGATCACTGCCTACTAAGCCAAATGCCCTGTAGCTGAATCCATCAAAGAAGATGGGAAGTCGCCTATTCGTGCTGTGTCGTGCATCGACTGGTGGTGTCCAGGGACGACTCGATCAAGCGTAACTCCGAGGGCCATCGGTTCTAAGAAGGTGTCGCTAAGACATCTCTCCCACAGGATGAATTATTGAGCAGGGACATGAGACCAGGGACGAGCTAGTGCAGGTGGTAGAGCTTTGAGATCCTAATTAGAAGGTTCGTGGATGGGACCAAACAGTATTTGCCGAATTTCGTCTCATTCGTCCAGTGCAGTATGGTCGATTTTTTGTGGTAGCGCATAAATTGCCAGATGTTAGTCTTGGGACGCATCGCCGAATAAAATTATCTTTGGAAATTGGGAAGAGGTTACTCTATGACACTAGACTAGGACTAGAGCGTCTCCTCAAGGAACTTCAGATGAGTCGATCAAAGGTGGTTCTAAGACGGTGTTACACGGGCATCTCTCCGACAGTTTGTTATTGAGCAGGAGCAGGTAGGCTAGGGGCGAGCTGGTGCAGGTGGTAGTGCGATGAGCTCCTAATTAGAAGGTATGCTGTTCGAAACATGGATGGGACCAAATATTATTTGCCGGATTTCGTCTCATAGTGGTTAGTCTGCTTCAGTGTAGAATACACGGTAGAGACAGGAGTCCTGATATCCTGTCTTACTAAAGCAGAGATATGAACATGAGACCTCTTTCTCCTCTGTTGTCTAGATCACTAACAACTAAACCAGCTTCCTATTACTGTATCCATCAAAGATTGTGACAAGCCCTCTTTTCGTGCTGCGTCTTGCAGCGACTGGGGCTGACTTGGGCCGAGTCGATCAAGCGGAACCCCAAGCACCCGGCGGTTCTAAGAAGGTGCCATCCCGACATCTCTCGCTCAGATGAATTATTGAGCAGGTCCAGGTAGGGCTGGCATCAGGCAGACCGTGTCAGGAGACCAGAGAGAAATTCCTCCCTCCCTGGACGGGTCGCGCGTCCTAGGTGAGCAGGCCGACTTCTGATCTGGGGTGTGGGGTGAGTGCAGGAATCGTGACTAGTGGGCCGTCTTCAGGTGGCACCAGATTTCCCCGGAGGGAATATATACATGAGGAGGATGGGGTTTGATTAACTGTCTGATAGGTGGCAGGGGAGGGAGGGAGAGAGTGAGAGAGGGGGACTGAGTGGAGGTATACACGAGGAGGATGGGTACGCGAAAGGTAGACAGGGAGAGAGGCTGAGGGGAGATACACCCAGGTAGTATAAGGTTTGAGTAATTGTTTTATAGGTGATATGAGGAGGAGCAAGATGTAGGAATGGCAGGAAAGAGAGAAGGAGAAAAAAGGAGGGAGATATACACACAGAAGATTATTTCTTCTTTCGTCATAGTTGATCAGATGAGCCTCTTTATACAGTACATGTATTCAGATGTTTGAGAAATAACACAGTCTTTAAAAGCGTGATGAACTGATGTTGTGTCTGGGTTTTGTTTTTCTCTTATTTTTAATATATGGAGAATCATTAATGTTTAGTAAGTTTCCTGTTTTAAGTTTGAAAATAAAAGACAACATTTTTTTTCAAACTTCATAAAAGTTTAAGAAGAAAGCATGTTTTTTTTTCTTCTTATTTCATTAAAACATAAGAAACACCCCAGTCCGTTTTGTAACACATAAAAAATGAAATTAAACCTAGTTAGTATGATTAGTGTAGCCATTACAATTTACTAATCACCGTTGTTTTATTATAATACTATGGAGACTAAGTTATTTAGCTTTGTTCTGAAAGTTTAAAAAATGTATGTTGTATAATGCATTACGTTTTTTAAAGTGTCCATCAAAGTAATTCGTGTTGCCCTAAAAGCTTTCGAACGAACCATGTCAGATTTTTGTTGTTTTTTTTTCTTTAATTTTGTCATAAAATTTTGCAAATTAGATAATGTAGTTTATCCTTAAGACATAGTGTTGTCATAAAAATGCGTGAAAATCAAATAATTACATGTGTAAATTAGTTGTGTAATGAAAAGAGAAAACTAGGTTCATTTTGCTTAATACACTTTGCCAATTAAACTAGTCAGTTATCTCATAAAAGTTTCCGAATCCAAATAGTTATTCAGCCTTGTGAATTATGTCATAGGAAAATTACCAACCCATTGGTTATGCCTATTGAACATGACAATTGGCTTAGCTACTTACGTCATCAAGTTCAATTGAAGAATAAAAGAACCTGAATTATCACTACCTCTCACGTATAATTGTTATTTTAAATGTTGATAACCAGTTTTAAATTTTTTTTCCCTTACAAAATCCCCCATTAATTTGCTACATTCTATTGTTTGTCCAATTACAAAACAACAACAACAATAAAAACACAGCTATCGAGAACGCTTCTAGTTTACATTTATGCTACATAAATAATGGCATGGCTTTATTTCTCCTTTACCTGATTGTACTTAGTGCATCTTTGTTAAATGTACTTATTGATTTCACGTCCACCCACATACTTTACAGCAAAAGTTCCATCGACAAAAATATCCGGCCTTCTGTTTTCTTCTCTGCGTTTGTTTTACCGTTATCAATTGTTTTTATTGTCTATTCTCATTTTAAATTCCCCAATCTAAAATTTCACAGCGGTTTCTAATGAAGTTTGAATCCAGTTGTCTTTCCCCGATTCCCTTCTAGGCATTACATTTTTCTTTGTTGTTTTTAACCACCAGGCGATGGAAATAAACCCGGAATAAAAATCGTCCGCGATATTTTTACCTCTATAGAAAGAGAATAACACTTGCGATTAAAAATTAACAGGTTGGTTTTAATTTCCCGCCTACCGCCTGCCCTCGATAGATTTCCAGACTTTCACTTTCCGTCAGGTTTTTTCCTCTCTCTTTCCCTTAAATCACATTGTTTTCCTAGGTAACAATGCCCCCCCCCCCTCTCTTCACGCCAATCCCGGTGCGGCTTTGCGTTTTTTCCCTGGCTTTCCGTGAAGTGAGTGCATCCTCCAGCTGACATCAATCTTTCCCCGCCACTTTACAACTTAATTCATTACAGGTTGGAGGATTAGTTGTCTCTCTCTCTCTCTCTCTCTCTCTCTCTCTCTCTCTCTCTCTCTCTCTCTCTCTCTCTCTCTCTTCTCTCTCTCTCTCTCTCTCTCTCTCTCTCTCTTTCTCTCTTTCTATCTTTCTCTTCCATCGCTCTTCCATTCTCTCTTTTTTCTATTTTTCCACTCTTCCCTCTCTTTCTATCTGCATCTCTTAATGTCTTCTCTCTGTATCTCTCTATCTCTATCTCTCTTTCAATCTTTTATGGGGTTTTTGTGTATCTATCTATCTATCTATCTATCTATCTATCTATCTATCTATCTATCTATCTATCTATCTATCTATCTATCTATCTATCTATCTATCTATCTATCTATCTATCTATCTATCTATCTATCTATCTATCTATCTATCTATCTATCTATCTATCTATCTATCTATCTATCTATCCATCTCTATCCATTATACAAAAAACACTTTTCTTACTTTCTCGTTTTCCCCAGAAAGGTTCGTTCACTTCTATTTCGAATTCCATTCCTTAGAAAGGTAATAATTATTTCCTCCCTTTCCTCATATACCCGCCCAACTTCTACTGTTTTCTCTCTCTGTTTCTCCTCCCTCCATCCCAGCACTCTGTCTTCCTGTATCGATTCCTCCCGATCCTAGCCCCTCCCTCCCGTGGATAGAGAGAGAGAGAGAGAGAGAGAGAGAGAGAGAGAGTAACGCTTTCTCTAAATATTTGATAAACTCAATTGAAACGCGCCCGATCTCCTCCATACTCCATGGCCAACCTGGCGGGAGGCAGGGAGAGAGGGAGAGAGGGAGAGAGAGAGAGAGAGAGAGAGAGAGAGAGAGAGAGAGAGAGAGAGAGGAAGAGTGAGAGAGGGAGAGAGAGAGAAAGAGATAAAACACCCTATGAAATCCTATGAAGTCCTTTACAACGTGGACAATCTACGGTACGTTATCATAAACAAATGGTGAAGAAAATAATACTATGTTATTAGTTGTACATTACTAAGGTTTCTCGAAAATACTAATACGAAGACAGGAAACACAAGGAGTATTTGAACCGCGAACCTTTTTTTGTCAGTTCTGAACACTAAACCGACTGGGCTGCTAAGTTATCAAGTGGGTGGGTGGATAGCTGATTAGTGGAAGGGTTGATGGAGGGATAGTAGGTGGGTGGATGGACTGACCTTTGTAAACGAGATATTTTACGGTTTAACGTCTCCTAGGTTCCTAACGAGATTCCTATACGGCGACGGACCCCAAGACTAACGTCTGAGAATTTCACGTGTTTCACGTGCTTCCACACAGAGCCGGGGCGGGGATACCAGGAATCGAACTGGGCAACTCCCTAAATGAAAGACTCACGATTTGACACTTGATTTGTTAAGTTTTTGAAGTAAAAAAAAAAAGATCGCAAATACTTCTGTGTCGCCATCTAGAACTCTATGTTGATAAAACGACCTTAAACTTGTTATGGGGCGAAGCGCTGCGAAAAAAAGGGGAATCGAACTGGGCAACTCCCAAAATAAAAGACTCACGGTTTGACACTGTGTTAAGTTTTTGAAGTAAAAAAAAAATGTCGCAAATACTGCTGTATCGCCATCTAGAACTCTATGTTGAAAAATGGACCTTAAACTTCTTTGTCTTGCCATGGAGCGAAGCGAATGACAGAAGGTTTTTGTGTGTGGCGGGGGGGGGGGAGGAGGGGGGGGGATATGAAGGAAAAAGAAAAGGCGACAGGGAAAGAGGAATGAAGAGACAAGGGAAGGAGGCATCGGCAGGGAAGAAAGGAATCATGGAGGGAATGATGGAGACAGGGATGAGGACACGGTAGTGAGGCACTGAGGAGGGAAGAGGGGTGAGAGGTAGGCATGAAGAGAGGGATGGACAGAAGGATGGGGCCATGGATATATATATAGAGATCTCTCCAGGTAGCACAGCGGGCAACTAGACTGTGACGGGCCGGCAGGGGGAGTCGGCCGGGAGACGGGTCGGGCCGGGCCGGGACCTTTCGGGGAGTCCCGATCTCTGATTGTCGCCGGAGCAGCGCTCCCCGGGAAAACAATCAGCATCGATACATAATTGATCAGAGGCAGGGCCAGGCCGTGAACAGGCAGGCATCAGGCCGGTATCAGGCTGGTCTCCCGATATACCGTTATCCACCACCCGGGTAGTCGTCCGGCTCAAGCAGGCCCTTGCAGTGTCAATGGTTCTGTGTGGATGATCTGCTAGGATGGGATATGAATGCTGAGGCTTGGTGCTCCTCCTCGCTATGGAATATGTGGATAGATGGATGGGTGGGCAGTGGATTGGTGGGTAGATTGGTGGGTAGATTGTGGGTAGATGGTGGGTAGATGTATGGATAAAAATTGTTGGTGGGTGGATGAGTGTATAGTGGGTCTATGGGTGATTGGTGATGGTGGAGTTATCTGCTAGGATGGGATACGGGATTAGACTTTGATGGACTTTACGATTGGTGGATTGTGGGTGTGTTTAAGGATAAGGGTAGATTGGTGGGTAGATTGGTAGGTAGATGGTGGGTAGATGGTGGGTAGGTAGGCGGATAGATGGATGGGTGGGCAGCGGGTTGGTGGGTAGATTGGTTCGTAGGTTGGTGGGTAGGTTGGTGGGTAGATCGATAGGTAAATGTGTGGACCAATGGATAGCTAATAATTATTGGTGGGTGGGTGGGTGGATAGTCAGTGGGTGATTGGTGATGGTGGAGTTATCTGCTAGGATGGGATACGGGCTCAGACTTTGATGGACTTCACGCTGGGTGGATTGTGTGTGTTTTTAAGGATAGTGGATCAGTGGGTGGATGGGTGGATGGATGGATGGATGGATGGATGGATGGATGGTTGGATGGTTGGATGTTGTTTTTTCTCTGCAAAAGAAAAAGAAAGATGTTTATAGTAACCAACGCAGACAAAGCCAATTGTTTTAACTTGTGAAAATAGTCTCAATCTGTTAATATTTCCTCCTAACTAATTCAAGAAAAGTATGCTATTCTACGGAAGTTTGGATATTAATGTTCACTATTGTAGACAAGTTAGTGGAGACATTGGTAGATGCACAGCTCAATGTTTGGGCTAACTGACATGATCTTTTAAAGTTAGAAACAAATAGTAAATATAGATAGATAACTTAATTGGTTTGCAGGATTGATTAAAAGGCGAAATTCATTTGGGGTAACTTAAAGTGTACTGAGATTGACAAAAATCCGTAAGTCTTTCCAACCTTATGAGACCTATGCGTAGCAATTTGAGTTACAGAGATTTTTTTTTATCAGATCTATCTTCAGAACAATGGCATTTGAATTCCTATAATCGTCAACTATGAACAAGATATAGATGCTGATTATGAATCGGATATTGAAGGTGGCGAGATGAGTGATGATGAAGAACAAGAAGCAAGTTCAAGCGGATCGGGACAGTCAGTCTAGATTTAAATAGATATAGACCTAAAGAAGATTGGAGTGATATTTTGGTCGATGTTGCCGATAAAAGTCAATTTTGACCAAAACCCAAAAAGTCAACTATTATCTATTCACAATTTTCTATCCTTTTTTTGTTGTTCTATTTTTACCTCTCTCCAAGTTATTAGCAATACAAACACATACACATAACAAGAAAAACAAGAAAAACAGAAAACGTTAATGGTTTTTTTATTTTAATAATTTATATCATCAATATCTGTTATAAAAACTACACAGTAGTACATATTTTCCGAAAGTGTATCCATTTTCCTATTTCGTGATATTTAAAAATCCAAATTGTAAACAAATTCATTGCAAGAAAAGCCTTTTTTTAAGTAGTCGGAAAGGAATTAGAGAGATCTCCCTGTCTTTGAGTTGGAAAGAGTTAAGGAACGTTAATTTCTTTGCCCTCATAACTTAAACCTTTGGAACTATTTTTTACATCTTTTAAAAATTCTCAAACGAGTCTTGATTTAACGCCTAAAAATGAAAGAATTTGAATAGTCGCAGTGGATGCATGGTTTTGTTCATATTTATATTTCTGTATGACACCCAAGACGTAGAGCGCCTTGTGATTTTGTTCCAATCTTTCTGTATGGTATTCTTGACGAAGAGCGTCTGGTGATTTTGTTCATAATGTTTTGTATGACACTCTAGACGTAGAGCATCCTGGTGGTTTTGTTAATGACGTTTTGTGTGAAGCCTTCAGTGGTAAACCCTCCTGGTGATATTGCTCATTTTTTTCTGTGTGGAGGTCCTTTTAATTAGCGCTGTGATAGTTTTGCTTAAAACGTTTGGCTTTTTTTTGTTAAACTTCGTTATTTCTTTCGTTAATAACGTTTTGTGTATAGACTTGGTACCCCCCCCCCCCCCCCCCCCACCTTCATATTTTTCTCCCTACCTTTTTATTGCTTTTGTTAATAAAGATTTGTGTATAGTCTTAGTACCCCCCTCCTTAATTTTGCGCGGAAATTTTGGATTTGCTAATGAGTTGTTTTTGAGCAAAGAATTTGTAAGCCCTCCTGATGGTTTTGTTCAAGGCTTTCTGCGTGACACTCTAGACGTAGAGCGTCCTGATCGTTTTCCCCGTGGCCTTCTGCGTGACACTCTAGACGTAGAGCGTCCTGATGGTTTTCCCCGTGGCCTTCTGCGTGACACTCTAGACGTAGAGCGTCCTGATGGTTTTGTTCATGGCTTTCTGCGTGACACTCTAGACGTAGAGCGTCCTGATAGTTTTCCCCGTGGCCTTCTGCGTGACACTCTAGACGTAGAGCGTCCTGAAAGTAGAAACGGAAGATTACAAAATATGGTACATGTGTCCTATTTTAGGAGGAGCATGACAAAGATAAGGAAAACATATTTTAGGATCATAACATAATCATACAATGTCAATGCAGTTTCAACAAAACCATGGAAAAGAGGAGACAAGTCTTGTTTTAGGAGAACTGTGAAAAAGACGAAGGAATCCTTGTTTTATGAGGACTATGTCAAAGATGGGTAAAGTGTTGTTTTAGGAGGATCATGACAAAAAAACAAAATAGTAATAGTGGTAGTAGTAGTAGTAGTAGTAGTAGTAGTAGTAGTAGTAGTAGTAGTAGTAGTAGTAGTAGTAGTAGTAGTAGTAGTAGTAGTAGTAGTATGAGTAGTAGTAGCAGCAGCAGCAGCAGCAGCAGTAGTAGTAGTAGTAGTAGTAGTAGTAGTAGTAGTAGTAGTAGTAGTAGTAGTAGTAGTAGTAGTTGCTGTTGTTGTTGCTGTTGTTGTTGGGGTAGAAGTAGTATGTGTTGCATATCGTGCAACTTATTAAATGTCAACTAATGGTATGATTATACTCATCCTAAACCCTCTGTAAAGCCTTGTTGGACCATGTTTAACGTCGCGGCAAGCTTACTATCTCATCTACTACAAGTTGTAAGCTCTCCGCGACGTTACACTCACTGTGACGCCCCTAGACTTACTCAAACGCCGCCTTAGCGATGACCACTGGAACCGCCACTGACGCTATCAGCTCGAAAATAAGGGTATCGATAACCACGTAGACGGCCTTCATCATATTGCCACTCTGGGAAGAGATCACAAGTTGTTTTTTTAAGTGTACAATACATTGGTGGTTAATGTAAATATTAAAACACCCCCTAAAAAACAAAGACAGAAAGCAACAACATCAAAACAATAACAGCGATACAGTTGACTCATATTTTTTCACCATATTGTTGGCCGCGAAAGAGGGGGGGGGGGGGGGGGGGGAGGATAAGGTGAAGAAAAGTGGGCGGGGAGGCTGTTGAAGCTACTTTTCCACACGCACACACACACACACACAAACAGAAAACAAATTCTCTTTATGTTTATGTTCATGTAATGTGTGGTTAAAGTTATTCATCTTGATCTGGCTGCTATATGTTAACTAGTAGCATACAAGTCTCATCTTGGCGTAGAGACATCAGCATAGCCCGTGACACCATAGACCTATACTTACCAGTTATCTGATAGAACTATACTAGCATGTGATCTGATGGAGCTATACTATCCTTTGACCTGATAGAACTATACTATCATGTGACCTGATAGAACTATACTATCATGTGACCTGATAGAACTATACTATCATGTGACCTGATAGAACTATACTATCATGTGACCTGATAGAACTATACTATCATGTGACCTGATAGAACTATACTATCATGTGACCTGATAGAACTATACTATCATGTGACCTGAGAGAGAGAGAGAGAGAGAGAGAGAGAGAGAGAGAGAGAGAGAGAGAGAGAGAGAGAGAGAGAGAGAGAGAGAGGGGGTTAGTGAGCAGACAGACCAACCGACAAATAGGCAGAGACAGAGACAAAAAGAGAGAAAGAGAGACAGAGATAAAAATAGAGAAAAAGAGAGACAGGGATAAAAAGAGAGAAAGAGAGACAGACACAGACAGAGAGACAGAAAAAAACAGAGACGTATTTTCTGTACCTATGAAGCGGGTGGGAGGGGTCGTGAAGAAGCTCCGGTACATGTTGTCAGGTCCCGGATCGGTGTCTCTACCTCCAGACTAGGTCACTCCGCAGCACGGCTCTCTTCCTGTTTGGTGGCTCCCCGCTTTTGCTTTCTTCTTTGGATCGTTTTTTGTTTTGTTTATGCTCTCTGTCAATGTATTCTTTTCATAATACGGCTCAATGTTGGATAAATCTGAAATTTACAATTTAACATGATTGTTTATATCACACATTTTGGGAACTTTCTAATTTGAAGCCGTGCGCCCTACCACTGATCCCCCGAAATGGGAAGTAATCCATAGAGGCAGTTAATTTGTCCAACATATAGCAGTTATCTTTCTTGGAACAGTTTACAATAGATTGCTAGCAGTAATTTTTACAGGCGCGATTCTTGTTCAATCAGTTTCATGCGTACTGCCAGTTTCTACTCAAGTAATTAGTTATACTCATCCACGAAATTATTCTATTGCACTAATACACATTATTTTGTTAAGGTTATAGGCCCACATATTTTGATAGGTCTTGTTTTGTTTTCCTTCAAAATTCTTCAAAAGAAGGGTATCTTATAGAAAAATAAATCCAATCCCTACGCCCCTCCCCCCCCCTCCCAATAAACGTATATACTATATATAATTATAGATTGTATTATTGCTTCTCTTACAATTTTTGGACAAATACAGAGAAATGGGGTTTAGTAGGGTTTTTTATTTTATTTTTTTTTTATCCTTTTTTAAAAAGCGGTGGGTACTCGGTTTTGAAAACTTTTACGATACAAACACTGGCTTGTTTTGTTGTTTTTTTAACAAGGTTTTTAGTCCATTTTTATTCTGATACACAAGTCTATAAATTCTAATATCATTTCATGTATAGCTCATAAAATACACCACCTTCAAAAATCTGTAATGATCATGGCATTTCGACTGGAATACTAGATCTAGTTGTAAATAAACACATGTATTACTGCAAATGTCCCTCATAAGATTAAGTTGATTTGGTAGATCTACGGCCGTGAGTTCAACGTCGCAATAGCTTACGACTTATCGAAGGCCTTTTTTTATTGTCCTATTCTTATATACTTATGACAAGTTGTAAGATACCGTGGCATTGTATTTACGGCCCCTACATCTAGATCTAAATCTAAAGATAATCCAGTATTGTGTTCATATAAAATGCTCAACAATTTATTAAAACGAATCCTTACCTTCTATTGAACACGAATAAATTTTAAAATAAATTCCTATACCTGCTTTTGAAAGGTACAACAATTAAGTAATGTAGATCAAATTTATATTTTAGATGTGATCTTTAAAAAAATTATCTAACCTAATCTAAGTAAGTTGACTGAGCACCTAAGAACAAAATAAGATTATAATTATTATTGTACGCAAAGAGAAGAAATGTCATTATGCTAAATAGTACTGCACTGCGGAAAACCCTTTAAAAAATCACATTTTTCTATTTTTCCCAATCATTTTAATAATAAGCTTGTACTGTGCAGAATCACTATACCACACCTTTATGCCCTTTGCCTGTCTTACTTAGAGCTTAGAGGAACGATGATTTTTATACGATTCACATCTCTTTAAGGAGCTCATAAATTTGGATAACAAGAGATACATTGTACTATTATCTTCTAGAGAACGCAACAAGTCATTGTTCATATTTTTATGAGATTTCATAACTTATTACAAGTGTGTAAAGTATGACATTGGGTGTTGTTGCTAATCGGCCCTAACTATGACAGAGAGATAAATAATGTAGATCACTTCTTCGTCGATTCTAAAGGTAGTTTATTTTTATATATTCCAAAGACTCTTCATACATCGTGGGACGCCTTGATAAAAGATCATGCTCTGGGTCCTGTGTGAACGGAGTGGGGATGGTTCGAAACCCAAGCCTAAAGAACTGGCCTCCACAGATGTCTATTTATAGCACTCTGTGGTGGCCTCTCAGTTTGCCATCTAAACTGGACTGACAGTGCAAAGGGAAGTAACACGGTTTTAAGAAATTTGCGGCGTTTAAATGAGTTGTCTCTCTTTGTTGTGTGGTCGAGCGGTAAACTTAGTTATTGAACACTTTTTTTTTTTTTTTAAGAATTTATATTATTAATTTTTATGTCAGAATCAGTTGCTATTAAAACTGAGTTCACGTCAACAGTACTCTTTGTAGCCCCAACATTAATTTTGGCTTCAAAATGAAGATAGAGCATCTCCTTTTTTTCTTCCATTCTTCCATGGGAAAAGATCTCACCTAGTGTTTCATCTCCTTTACGGAAGTGGGTCCCAAACTAATGTCTGCTGATTTTATGTGCTCCTACACGCGAGATACTGGGACCGGGGGGGATGGGGTAACAGGACACAGGACTCCTGTCGTAGCTGGTCAAATTGCACTGACACAGACCCGACCAGTAAGGAGCGAAATACACTGTACGACATACATATTTTCCGTTGGGCGTCCTGCGAACATTCCAATCAGATTAAAGCTGATCTGAAAAACTCCCTAAGCCCTTCAAACAAGCAGGGAGTCACAGTGGTGGTAGAGACAATACCACAAATTCGAGTACTGGCGGAATGAGATTCGAACCTGCTTAATAAAACTTACTGATCCTAAGGCAAATGTTTTAGCCCATCTACTGTTAATAGTTCTAAGTTCAATATAACAGTATGCAATGTAATATAAGTGTTACCATTCTGAACATTCCAACATACAATCATTCCTCCAAGATACAGTCTGATGTACAAAGTACAACTTGTGGAATTTCTTTCATCCACATTCTCTAATGACCTCAAGCATTAATTTTTTATTTCCAAAATCACCTTTTAGCTGAAGATTCACATAAATGGATCTACGAAATTGGGGCTACGCTAGCTGCTTTAACCTCGACAAGCTTATCTCGGGGCTAAAAAGATGGCTGCGAGAGTAGCATTTGTCACAATTAGTGCAACAAGAATTCTCACCTCCGCCTCGTGAGTTATGGCCCTTCTCAGCCAAAGCTATAGAGCAAGCAGGTTTGAGAATTAAATATGTTCGATACTGAGGCTTTTTAAATAAAAAAAAATATTATGTGGATATACCAGGACTCATGTCTCAACCAGTCACATAGTTTTAATTCTTTCATCGACCTAACCAATAAGGGGCGAGGGGGAACGTGGGTTTCAAACTGTGTACCTCCCGATTGCGAGACCAACGCTCTACCACCTGAGCGAGTTCGCCTCCCCATGGAAAACGAGTTGAGTTAAGTTGGGTTATCGCCCAACGCCAGCACTATATAGGCTATATTGTGAACAACCCCAAGACTGACGTGTGACAATTTCATGCGCTGTCACACACGAGACACGGCGGGAATACCACGGGTAGCACTGATATTTAAAAATTACACGTGTTGCTTGTTAGTCACTTCGAGAATGTTGACTCGATATACCCCCACAGATGAAACAGTGGTAGATGTACATCGAATAAATATAAAAGTTTGCCTTATAATATCTTTGCCGTAAATTCATAGCGTCAAGGGCGGCTCGTGCCTTTGGGCAGGGTGGGCAGTGCCCGACCAGTCTCGCTAAAAAGGGGCTGTGTTACAAAAATACAATGTAAATAATAATAATATGACAAAAATGAAATCAATAATAAATGTATCCGTCAGTATCTGCAACTATAGTATAAGAGATAAAATCATAGTACGCTCTTTCCGGGCGCGACGTAGTTTAGATCTACATGTATATCGGTGCGCGGAGAGCAGGGGCAGACTATTTCCAAGTTTCAACATTGCGCGCAGTGCCCAGTAGAGTCCCCTTTCACCAAGGTGGGCTAATGTGAATTTGCCCAACCTCCTTGTAGTATTCCTAATACAAAAATTGGACTTTGACCCTAACGCTTTCTATGTCTTCATAATAAGCCAAGTCGGGCTAGCCCCACTTGGCTATTTTTTCTGATATTTTTAACCAAATCCTTTTATATTTCTTGAAGTAATAACTCCAGGCCTCTACGTTGGTTCAAGCAAGTCTCTGGTGGTCAGTTTAATTTAAACATTACATGCAGGCCCCCTATTAATAATACATTTATCATATTTATTGTTTTTAACCTAAAAGTTTAAAATCAGCAATGAATTAAATATACTTCAGCATTAGGCAAACGGGCAATACAATATGAAGGAAGATTCAGCCTGTAAAAGCGAGCCACAAAGGGATGGGCCAAGGCGGTGTCATTTTCAGGCATCTGAGAAAAATTGGGCTGCCGTCCATCTACAGTTGAGAGTTCCACACACACACACAAAGTTCAACTAGACAGTGTACGTTAGCCTAGGATCTCTGGTTAAACCATTTTGGGCCTAAACGCCCACCCCTCGCATGCATTCACTATTTTGTACTAATTGTTGCATTGAGAAGTTGTGCACTGCATTGACACTTGTCAGTAATTGTTGCTGTATGTATTGTGAGATACTGCTCAAGAATACTGTAATTATTTGGCTTTTTTTTCATTGTGATCTAACTAGATCTAGAATCTACTTACTTGCACTGTCTGTATTAACATTTAACAACGCAGGAATTTATCACTATGTGTTCGGATTTAAATAGGAAAGTCATTGACAAGTTTTCAACTTTAAAGTCTTGTCGAGCTGAGCTCCTATATAAATACATGTAACATCACATCGTCACACACCATCATCATCATCATCATCATCATCATCATCATCATCATCATCATCATCATCATCATCATCATCATCATCATCATCATCATCATCATCATCATCATCATCATCATCATCATCATCATCATCATCATCATCATCATCATCACCACCACCGCCGCCACTGCCACTTTGCCCGACCTGTTTTTTAAGGCACCAGCCGCCACTGCATAGCGTGCACCAAAACAAAACAAAAAGATCAATCATTTTAACTTGGGCCAGGGTTAATTAGGCCTGTTGAGCGATTTGCCAAATCGGGCTGGTTTTTTATCATTTACAGTTTATTTGTGCAGCATATGTCTCTCTCATACTTCCTCTACTATCGCTCTGTCCTCTTCTCTCTCCCTCTCTTCTTTTCCTCCACCTCTCTCTCCCTCTCTTCTTTTCCTCCACCATCTCCCCACATCTCCTCTTATATGTGTGTATCTTTCTCTATTACTCTTTCCACATCTCTCTCTTCTTTTTTGACTCACCCTCCCTCTCTACATCCCTTTAACTATGACCCCATCTCTCTATCTTTATATTTTTTCTCAGTCTCTCCCTCCTTCACTCTCCTCCACGCCTCTCTCTCTCTCTCTCTCTCTCTCTCTCTCTCTCTCTCTCTCTCTCTCTCTCTCTCTCTTCCACTATTTCCCTCACCTCGTTTCTCCCTCCCTCCCTCCCTCCCCCTCCCTGAAGGCGTATGTGGATGAATTCCTCCATCATAAACTATGCCCGTGGCACCCTGCCCCAGCTGCCTGGAAAGTCTCCAAATCTGCCCGACGTCTGCTTAAAACTGCTTTGCTCTAAGTCCAGTGGAACCAAGAAGGAGATAGAACTAAACACCTCCCCACCCTGCCCGTGCCTGGAGACTGTAGAGCAGCAGGCCTGATGGTCGGGGCGCACAAGGCGCTCATCTCCCATGCCTGGCCCCAGCAATCAGCCAATCAGAAGGCGCTGTGCCGGCCTGTGGCCCCTGGACGTGTCAGACTGTGCCACATGGCCCCACGTCTGGTGGGCCTGCCCTTTCAGGCCGGGCGGGATCTGTGACGGCAGACCCCCACCCCGATACCGTGACTCCCACAGACCAGAGATATACATACACTGTACAGGCATCTACGGTTCAAACTCTTTGATACCAGTGATAGTTTAGCTCGAAGGCTAAAATGTTATATTTTATACGTCTCGCAAGTCCGATATTCTGAGACAATAGAGCCCTTGCGAAAACTGGGACCATGACGAAAGTAAAGACGATATGCACCGGCGCCCAATCATTGCGTTATTCTAGCATAAAACATCCAATGAGCGATCTGAAAACTCAGTGAGCGATCTGAAAGAGTCATCATTATGTCAGCCGCTAACATTATGTCGGTCGCAAAGCCTACAGTTTCCGATAGCCCGGCCCGCTAGATCAATGTTATACACATACTCATAAGTCGTACAATCTGATTATGTTTCAGACATCTCAAGCAAGAAATGGCAAAGCTGTGTAATCTTTAATTAGATTTACGTTCTCTAGGTTTCTGGATATTAAGAACTTAGACAGAAACTGGATTTGGAACCCCTGGGCCACCACGCACCCCACAAGGGCGTAGGTACAGAGGTGGGTGCGTGCGTATTTCCAGGTAGTGGAAGCCTCTTAGTGTTGACTTAAGTTGAGAAGTCATCCTGACTTAAGAATGCTTTAGTTTTTCAACTTCACGGTGGTGTTAAACAGAATGATTTTCTTGTCCAGAAAGAGTCAGCACACGCCAGTTTGGCTGGGGATATCTTATGGTCGCCTATGCAATCGAATAGTCCAAAGGATATAAATCTTCCATCTAGACTTTACCAACTTGAACAAAATGGTGGTGGTTTGGTCAAAGACATATCCGCTGGAATGGGGAGGGGTACTTCGTCTATGTAACAACTTACATGTCTATGTATACTGGCTGGGGTTATGAAAGCACTTGTACAAACGTATCCAGAGGCATAAGGATGATGCAACATACAAAATGAGGGGTGATTTTTTTTTTCAAACATTTGCTAAGTTAAAATATTAAAGTATTTTAAGTGAACAAAATTACAACAAAACAAATTTAATTACGATCAAGAATGAAAAAAAAAATTTTGTCGTGGAATATTTTAAGAAGCATGTTATTAAAGGAAATACCTGGCCATGCCGAATACGGGCAAACATTGCCAACAGGTCTAGAAGTAGCCATGTGTGGGGCATTCAATCCAGTAAATGAATGATGACCGATATTCAATTGTTCACAAAGTCTCCAGACCAGAGGCACCTGACGGATCCGAATTGGCGCAGTTGGTAGAGCGTTGGGCACTGTGTCTGTGTAGCACAACCTAACTTTGTCGGACGTTTCGATTCTCCTACGGAGTCCAAGAGACGTCAAACTGGTACAGTAGTTATCTCCTTCAAGCAAAACAAAACTTAGAAGGCTCTGCCCAAAGTAGCAGCACATATGTCTGTTATTCTAGTTTTCTATGATCCACCCACAAGAAAGAGTTGACCATTATTCATTTTGGATGGGGAACAGTCATAGTTATTCCCCTTGTAATCCCTGAATGGCTTTACGTCCATAGGGGATGGGTCTTAGCTGAGGATACCAGAGCCATTTTTTCAGAGAACCTCGATAGTAGCCTACATAACATGGTGTTCAACGTCGCTACAAAGTTATACATCGATCTAAGTGTCGTTTGAAATGGTGACAGCTACCTTTTAGTAGCGGGGTCTATTTTCACGGCACGATTATGTATGCTATCTAAGGTCACCCGGGAAATGTTTATGCTAGGACTAGGTCCACCAAGAAGTATCGAACTTCGGACCTCTTACTCGTCATATCCGAGTGCTAACTATTTGATTGAGCAACTGGCGATTTCAAAAGTATTTCCCATGGTGCTCCTCGACAAAAGAAAAACTTTTTTGAAGCAAGAGAGTCCAATTCACTGCAGATTCCGCTACAAGAGTGGATGCCATGCGATAAGGGCGCCTAGAGCGAAAATGAAGACGGTAGCTCAGGGAATCTGTATCGATGTCCAATCAAAACTCTAGCCATAGACCTGCGGAGCAAATGAGCGATCAAAATTTTCATGCGTAACCGACGTAATTATGACATCCATTATGGTGCACTAATATTGTACGTGCGGAGGTTTAGAAGACGATTAGCCAATTTCCGCGCCCTCCAGCTCCTTGACTTCCTTTCTCCTGACATAGACAGTGAGTTTGAAGTAAATACATGCTATTTTTAGACACGTATTGCTCGTGTCTTCTCTATAACCATGTTTCGATGATCGCCTAAAACGACGATATAGTGACTGCTTTAGTTAACCACCCAATAAGAACAAAACCAATCCTTCTCATGGCTCTCGTAATTTTATTTCCTGCCCCAGTATCCTTACATACCCTCTCTCACACTCTCTTTCTCTCTCCCCCTCTCTCTCTCTCTCTTCTCTCTCTGTCTCCCTCTCTCTCTCCCTCTGTCTCTCCCTCTCTCTCTGCCCGAGACTTCCCCAAAACCAGAGCATTTGTACGATGTGCATTTTCTTTTATTTGATGTTGTTTTTTGTGTTTTGTTTTTGTTTTTTGAAGAGAGAGAGAGAGAGAGAGAGAGAGAGAGAGAGAGAGAAAGAGTAAACTTACGAAATAAATCAGCAGAGGCAAATTTAACTTGTAAACCAATTCATGAGGAATTGGTGTAGGTCTATGTGCAGAGATTCGGACATACATGTATTTCAGATATAAAAACTTCAATGCATATTCATTGGTCTAAATAGAACCTAATTTCCAAGCACAAATGTAGATATATACACCCCGTGCTGTTTTTACTTTTCAATCAAGGATTCTCATTATCTCCCTCTAACCGTCCGCCAGTTCCCTGCGCCCTGATTGCCCTTGGATGTAATAGACACTTGCCCCCCCCCCCCTCGAGTATATTCGAGTGAAACCAGTTGTGTTCTGGGTTTTAACGTATCCTCAGCTTCCAAAGCGATCCTTTACGATAACAGGTCTCTAAACTCAAGTCTGAAAATTTTACGTCTGGCTTATTTTTGTGCGTAGTCTGAAAAACATTTGCTAGTTACGTCTATTAGTTTTCGCAAAGAATCATAATATCGGTTACAGTTGAGTTCCGTTAAAGAGAATTGTTATGGAGCACTAGTTGTAGATCAAACCCAATCCTCCTGCTTAGAAGTCAATCGCTCTAGCCTCCTGTTAGCGTTGTACAAGTGTCTCTAGATCAACTTGAACAGGACACAGGTATATTGTGAAAATGAAGGACAAAGAAATGTAGGCATAGCAAATGTTCGACTGCGCTTGCAAGGTGGATAGATAGATAGATAGATAGAAGACTTTTATCTATCTATCTATCTATCTATCTATCTATCTATCTATCTATCTATCTATCTATCTTCTA
>RQTK01000285.1:331148-374292 GCA_003991915.1 Elysia chlorotica
ATTATTATAAGAATGTGAAGAATGAGGGAAGTCGTTGGTGTAATCATAATTATTACGCCCTTGATATCGATCTAAGTGTTAATCAACACAGTGATTAAGGTGTTCTTGCAATGAATCAAACGAGCATTTAAGGCAAAATAAAAAGTTATAAGGAAAAAATGGACATCAATTTTATTATAAATAATGATAGGTAAATATGGTAAAGGCTTTAAGTCATTATAGGATATTTTAAAATAAATTTAAAATAAGAAGTTCGTGGTTTTTGTTCCTATCGTTCTAAGATCCGTTCCGGCACTAACTTTAATTGGATAAAGCACGATTCTTTAGAATAGAAAAATATAATTACATTTTTATAAAAGTATTTTTAATTGATTATTGAATAGCACGGTTCGTGTATTGAAATTTGCTATTTAGATTTTGACGGCGAATAATTGTATGGCTGATTCGAGTCATCTCTCTGAGCACTGTTACTCTAGTCTGTGAGTTGGGTTGGTTTGAAGTACAGGGTCAGCACTTTATTAGCCACATTGTGGACGAACCACAAGACTGATGTCTGACAATTGTATGTTCTGCCATACACATGGCATGGAAGGGAATACAATGACTCCTGTATCAGATGATCACGATCACATTAAACTGACACCGACCCAACCAGTTACAGGGGACAAAATCTGAAAAAATAATTCTTCTGATCGTGGGAGTCGGACCTAGGACCTCCCGATCTTTAGACCAGCGCTCTACCACTTGAGCCAGTTCGCCACACACTCCTAGTCTCTACTCGGAGAAAACGAAACTATCCCCGATTGACAGGTATCCCAGGTTCATGAGAAGGATCCTACACGGTGCCGGGACTCCAGAGCAGGATGCCTCTTGTATCCCTCCCCCTCCCTCTCACTCTGTCCCTGTATACATTACCTCTGCGCACGGCTAAATCTTTCAAGACGAGTGAAGTTGTGAAGGATTTAGGGTAAAACCGAGGGTTAAACTTACCCCCGCATCCCGAGAAACTGAAAGTCTCGCCGCCCTGGCTTTTCGCCTCCCCCATCAGTCTTGGCTGCAATCCTCTTCAATCCTGTGCCCGGTCGCTCTCAGTCGGTCTCAGGCGGTCAGATCCTCCCTAAGTGGGGCTCTCACCATCATAGCTTATTGGGTGGCGTAGATAACAGGCCTGATGATTACATGGATGATAATACGGTTGCATCTCGCTTCTACCTCACCCATCAATCCCCCCCCCCAACCCCCTTCCATGCCCAAACCTTGCCACGCCAGGTACCTGCCAAAATTCCACCCTTCCCGCACCCCCACCCAATCCTATATGCCCACACCAACCTAAAGTCGCTACTGCGATTGGTCAAAGGTTCTGTTGAGTTTTATGCTTGAGACTCCCCCAAACCAAAGCATTTGTATAGTGGGTGTGGGGGTGGGGGGGGGGGGGGGTGCTTCGTCGCAAAAGTTATAAGAGAGACAGAGAGGTGTAGCAAATTCCCAGCTTTGGACGTTCAATATTATTGATTAGCTTTTTTTAATCGAGAATAGTCGGTATTCTCGACAAAAAAAATCGAATGAAACAAAATTACAAGGTAAGACAGGTTCTTAACTTTACATTAAGAATAAAACTCAGCTTACTACTCCACTTAACCCTGCCGTTTGGTTTAAGATATTACAGGTCCACTACATACATAATATTTAGATCTTCAAGGTCGAGATTTACATAGACCATTGATAAGTTGTCGCCGCGGCAGTAAAATAACAGTCATCGACACATCTGAATAGCCTCTCATACTTCTGGAAGAATCTAACCAGAATGAAGAGAGAGAGAGAGAGAGAGAGAGAGAGAGAGAGAGAGAGAGAGAGAGAGAGACAAAGAGAGAGAGTGAGAGAGAGAGAGAGAGAGAGTAAATGCACTAGATAAATTAGCAGAGGAACATTTAACTTGTAGACCAATTCATGTGGAATTCATGTAGGCCTACGTGTAGAGCTTCGTGCATATTTTAGATATAAGAACTTCAATATATTCATTGGTCTAAATGGAACCTAATTTCCAAGCACAGATGTAGATATATACACCCCGTGCTGTTTTTACTTTTCAATCAAGGATTCTCATTATCTCCCTCTAACCGTCCGCCAGTTCCCTGCGCCCTGATTGCCGTTAGTGATTGGCTGCCCGCTTCGAGCTCTTTATAGCCACGGGAAAACCCAAGGTCAGAGGGCAATGTGGTGAAAAGCTCCGCCATGAGCGGGAATTCCCGGACCGCGCGCTAACTAGATATGGTGGATGTCGGAACATAGCAGAGATAACTAGATCTTCTAGATCTAGATTATAAACATGTACTCCGCATTCTCCGCATCATCTACAGCCACCACATCCCGTGTGGATTGACGTGCATCAAGTCTGACAGGTCATCACCATAAGCATCATCACCATAAGCAGGCCCGCCGTCGACAGTACAGGCTTTCTCAACTACCTCGATCTAAGTCAATCTAGAATCCAGGAAGAGTCTAGATTAGATCTATCTCAATCTAGATTAGAGATTAGATCTATCTCAATCTAGATTCTAGATTAGATCTATCTCAATCTAGATTCTAGATTAGATCTATCTCAATCTAGATTCTAGATTAGATCTATCTCAGTCTAGATTCTAGATTAGATCTAACTCAATCTAAATTCTAGATTAGATCTATCTCAGTCTACATTCTAGATTAGATCTATCTCAATCTAGATTCTAGATTAGATCTATCTCAATCTACATTCTAGATTAGATCTAACTCAATCTAAATTCTAGATTAGATCTATCTCAGTCTACATTCTAGATTAGATCTATCTCAATCTAGAGTCTAAATTAGATCTATCTCAGTCTAGATTCTAGATTAGATCTATCTCAATCTAGATTCTAGATTAGAACTATCTCAATCTAGATTCTAGATTAGAACTATCTCAATCTAGATTCTAGATTAGATCTTACTCAATCTAGATTCTATATTAGATCTATCTCAGTCTATCATGACTCTGTGCATCTTGGAAGCAAACAATCAAAACTATAAACCAGTTGATGATCGTGAGGTGCACTGTCCAATCTCAAGATCTGGCAAGGGTTCTAGTCGGTCTCAGTGCAGTGTGGCCGACTGAGACACAACTTCACATAATCTCCGTACAGTATTTATGTCGTCAGACGTTCTTCTGATGATTTGCCACGAGATTGCCTTGTTGCTGAAGTTAACCAACCAACCAATCAACCAACCTATCTAAATCTTTCTAGATTTATCTAGATCCTGTACTTCTTGGAACAGCAAAATTAAAAGTAGGCCTATCAACCAGTATATATTTCATTGGGTTGCCCACGGATATTGTCGGCAAAAATTGTGAGACAAAAGTTGTGCTGTGCTATGGTTTGTGCTTTAAATGTTTTTGGTCTGTGTTCAATTCAAAGCCATTGTTGGGTGTATAGAAAGATGTGTCCTATTTAGTCGTCTCCCGGGCAGGATACCTGGAATCGGGGCGGTCACATTATACAATCAATAGGGGGGAAATAAGACGATCAGAGCGGGGATCGAACCCGTAACCTTTCAATTAGAAACTGTACGCCTACACCCTTGGGTACCGCGCCATCCTTTCGCTTGTGCCTTCTTGATACATGTTTACTGAGTAAGAGTTGCTTAAGTTTCACCATGAAAGCTTAGTCGTAGACGCTTTTCGTTTGTCACAGTTACAAAATGACAAAAAAGAACACTCGTAGAACAACATAGCATTATCTTTGAATTAGGAGATGAGGTGGCCCCAATGGTGGAGCGCACGGTTCGGGAGGTCCCTAATTCGGTGCCAGCGGGCCGCCTTTTCCCCTCCTGGTCGGATCGGTGTCGTATAATGTGACCAACTGGAACAGAAGCAATGGTATCTCCAATCTGTTTCTTTTTAATAGCACGTAAAATTGTCAGACGTTTTTCTTGGGGTCCAACCACAATAGAGCCTAACGGTGAACGTTAAGAAAACGAGAAACCAAATCAAACCAATTAATCAAAACAAGGGAGAGAACCCTGTTGCAGGCAGTGCACTAGCCCCATCCATCTCTCCCAACGCCCAACATCTAAGGCCCGCAACTCATCAAGTGGCTCACGGGAGATCTCCCAGGTCATCATCGCGCGGCTGTTATCGCAAGATTTATTATCCCCCTTATCACAACGATAATCATCGTCAACATTGTGATTATCATCACCATGAGCAGAGAGCATTGCCCTGGTCTCTCCCATCACCAGGACCAATCTCAGCAGGTGGTTCTTGCACCAGGCCATCACGGCACCAACAGCATCAGCAGCACCGGCCCAGGGAGGGACATCAAAGCGGGGCCAGACAGGGCCAGGCATGAGAGTCCATTATTCCTGCTCGTTACTGACGGTAGGCGCCCAGTGGGATACGACAGGCTTGTACGTTGCATGGCGCACTGGGTGGGAGACTGGGAGGATTGGGTTCAATGCTGGACGTACATATAATGTATGATCTGGGAATTATGCATGTTCATTTGTTTGATCTCTCTCTGTCTCTCCCTTTCTCTCTCTCTCTCTCTCTCTCTCTCTCTCTCTCTCTCTCTCTCTTCTATCTGTCTGTCTGTCTCTGTCTCTCTCTCTCTCTCTCTCTCTCTCTCTCTCTCTCTCTCTCTCTCTCTCTCTCTCTCTCTCTCTCTCTCTCTCTCTCTCTCTTCTGTATGTCTTTTTACTACTATTTCATGTTCTCTTTCTTCTACCTCCACCTTCCTTTGCTTCTTCTTCCTTCCCTTATATCTTCTTTTTGTTTGTTCTCTCTTTCTCTTCTCTCTCTATGTTTTATTCTCTCTCCTTTTATGTATTTCTGGTTGTTTCTCTCTCTCTGTGCTCTCTCCCTCTTTCTGTTTGCTCTCTCCCCACCCTTCCTCTCTCCCAACCACTCTCCCCATCCATGGTCTCATCACTCACACAGACACACACACAGATACACACACACACGCACACACACACTCCTCCCTAGCGCACCCCTGTCACGATGAGAGGCTACAAGCTCCCCCAGGGGCTGGTCAGGAGAACCTGATCAAAGACTGCCCACTGATCACTGCTTGGCCGCTTTCCAGCCAGAGTGTGCCCCCCTGCCCGGAGAGCTGTCTGCCCGCACCCCTGGGAGATATCACTGGTCAGTCTTACACGGCAGCAGGTACAGAGGTCAGTGGGATGTCCACTACTGATAGACTAGGGTGGTTATCAAGGATCATATGCTCATCAGAGACAATACAAAGTTTCCGGGGGTTGAAAATATACACCTTGTGAGAACTGGACCTATAATCAAAATGAAGGCGATAGAGCTGCCCAAGACTCATGGAGCCACTGGACTCTTCAGCGTTATGCAATGTATCCCATTATGAAGTCTCCTCATAGTTTCTCGTATTTGAAGTTTTCAAGGAGGATACTATACTGCGACGCGTCCCGAAACTAAAGTCTTGTTAATTCCAATTGCTGCCTTACAGAGACACAGCTGGGAAGCCTGGACTCGCTTCTTAGTCAGGTACAACACACTGACTTCTGACCAACCACCACCAGTTGTTGAGGAAACCAGACAATTTTTTTATATTAATAAACTTGCCCGGTCGAAATACACAATCGAGTAGATTGACTCTCAATTTGGGCTCCAACGGTCTATCATTTGCGCCTCCCCATCACAGGAGTGGAAAACCATCATGATATTAAAACAAGGTAGATACATCTCCACACCCCCCCCCCCCCAACTCACCCAGACCCCACTCCTCTCTACTCTACTCACGACCCCGCAGTTTGACATACTACCAAGATGTCCGTGCTCAGTCCACAAAAATAATTACGCCTTTGTTTTTCCCACTGGAGTTTCCATCGTATTCGTAGATTTCAACACTATAATCCAAACTTAACGTAAACACAAAAAAAAAAAAACGGAAAACCTGTTGATTCCCTTCTCCGCTATTCTAGAGTTGGTGAAAACTTGAAAGATAGTAACAAACTAATGTTTTCATAAAACTGAAAATAAATTAAACACAGTTGTTGATCAAAAGAAAAACATAAACATTGTAGCAATACCGCTTCTAATATTTCAACAATACACAGCTGGGTTAGACTTTTGTCGCGTGAGTCCTAGTTTGGTATGCACAAGGACGACGGAGATTACGAGCTCCGATTTACCATGTATACCAATGCCATAGTCGGATGTCTTAATCTTTTTCCAAAACTAGAACACAACCCTTTAACCGTGTGCATTTTTCTTTCTGCTTCTATTGCGCTATTTTGTCTCGATCATTTTTTCTGCCTTTCTCTTTTTCTTTCTCTCTATTTCTTTTCTCTCTCGCATAACATCTCTCTCTCTCTCTCTCTCTCTCTCTCTCTCTCTCTCTCTCTCATACACACACACATTGTCACTCTATTTGTTGCTCCCTTTCTCTTACATTCATCTTCGCTTGTTTGTGTTTTTCTCTCTTTCACACCCCCATTCTCTCTCTCTCTCTCTCTCTCTCTCTCTCTCTCTCTCTCTCTCTCTCTTTCTCTTTTTTTATCCCTCTCTTTCCTCTTTCCATTCGAACATAATTAACTCTTTATATACACATATAGTACTAAATCTACATGTTAAAACTCCTCAGAATTTTTCGCCTTTGGTCTAGGGGCTATTGTCTCTCACTCAGAGCTAGGGGATATCATTAATCTAGAAGAAAAGCACGACAGCGCCAACCCCAGTCCATACCCAGTCTTAGCGTGAGTAGCCCAATCCAACCCAATACAGACCTAGCGATAATGGGCCCACAGCGACGACAAGGACGATAAGACGGAAATCTGCACCGGCGTCCAATCAAAAGTGTACGCTAGACTTACGGAGCCAATGAGAGAACAGAAAAAGCCATGCCTGAGGGACGCTATTATATGAGCCGCTATATCCGTGCTGTTCGTCAAGCCCGTAGTGTTGTTAATGTGAGCACCCCCTTCCCTCGGCTCACACAGAGAGCTGGGACCAGGCACTGTACAAGGCGCGTGCGGAGAGTGAGTGCTGTTTAGATTAGATGACAATCTCTTACATGATATTTGTCTTGTCGCTCACACTGGTTCTTTCAACTTCTTGCTGCCTGTTGCTGCTGTCTTGGAATGTACGCACTTGTGTTCAATGTTTGTGCGCTCTCTGTCTCTCTTTCTGTCTCTCTTTCTCTCTCTCTTTCTCTCTCTCTCTCTCTCTCTCTCTCTCTCTTTCTCTCTCTCCCTCTGTTACTTTCTTTCTTTCTCCCTCTTTGTGTTTGTATGTCTACCCGTTGCCTCTTTAACATATTCGCTTTCTCATCCTATGTTTACTTGTTTATCTTTATATTTCCGTGTGTGTTTCACTGTTTTCTTCTCCGTACTACGTTCTCTTTTCCCTTTTTCTATTTTTACCCCCCTTGTCATTTTATATTTGTGCTGAAACAGGAGTCCTGGTTTCCCGCTTTGTCTTTGTGTGGCAGCACATAAAATTGTCAGACGTTTGTATTGGGACCCATCTACAGCATAACCTAAAGTGCTGATGTTGGGCGCTTTTCAACAAACTCCAAACCAATTTCAAAACCCGAGACTGGTCCATTCACACCTTACGATAGCTAATCCTGTAGAGGAACTCTAACCAGATGGACAGAGAGGGGCGGAGGAAGAGAAAGAAAAATATCCAAAAGACATTTGCCAGAGGCCATGACATCCGATTTTTCACAGCTGTGACACGATCACATGACCCCTGTTTTCTCGATCCCAGAATCCCCCAGGGTCCAGTTCCCTGCAAGTCCAGCAAACCTGCTCGCCAGACGGCGCTGGTCGCTCACTCAGAGTGACCACAACTGACCAGCGCGGGTTTGTTGATTCAGCCGGTTGACCGCTCGTTAGTCCGGCTATCGGGCTATTGTCGGGCTATTGTCCGGCAGTTAGTGGTACAGTCTGGCTGTTTGTCTGTTTGTGTGTTTGTGTTTGTGTCATGGCCTGTGCGATACTGGGCGCTCTGGACGAGACAGACATTACAGGTTTTGCGATGCGCATGACGGTTACAGGTGACGTAACCCTTGGCCCTGTGCTTTTCTGGTCGCTGATTGGCTCAGTAAGTCTAGAAGCTCAGACTGGTCTCGAAATGATGATTAAGCGCCGGTGTAGAATCCCTTACATGTCTTTGCCATCGCATTGGTTCCCGTAATCGCAAGATCTCTCTAATTTGGCAGCTAGCAGTTTATGGAATATGAACCATCTAATTGTTAACGCGTTTGTGTAATATGAACCATCTAATTGTTTATGTGTTTATGGAATATGAACCATCTAATTGTTTATGTGTTTATGGAATATGAACCATCTAATTGTTTTATTTTTTTGTCGAACATGATTCCCGGCCCCGGTCTGGCAGATCTGCCGTCTGGATGATGTCACGCGAGATTATGTGTTAAAGTTCGTAATCTCCTCGACCAGAGAGTTTAACTATTTTAACGGATGTTCACTGATTAAAAAAGGTAACTGTTAACAAAAGGAAACAAAGCATTGTAATGTGTACACTTTGATGTTTTTATCTTTATGTTTAGGCAACTTTAATGTTTTATTGTGTTAACAATTGTCATTGTGCTTAAACTAAATCTGTTCTTCTCTAACAAGCCAACAGTTTTACGTGAAAACGAATATCAAGCGTCACACTGAAAGCAATCTAGCATAGGCTTCCCATAACTTTCAAGGGGAAATGCTAATTATGCTACTGGTTTGTGGTTGTTGTTTTTTTTAGGAATTTCTGGTAAGACAAACTTTATCCTTATCTTTATATCTCCACCCACCTGTCTTCCTCTCTTTAGTTTTCTCACTCACTCTTTCTCCCTCTCTATCTCTCCGTTTCTATATCGACTCTCTCTTTCTCTCCGACTATGTATCCTTTTCTTAACCTTTAAAATATGGACAAAGTGGGATAGAGAGAAATAAAAAAAGAAAGAGACAGAGAGAGATACAAAGAGAGAGGGAGAGAGACAAAGAGAGAGAGGGAGAAATGGGACAGAGTCTGACGAATCTTGTCGGTGAGGTGAGCTCCAGTTTATGATGCCACAGTTCCATTAATCCTGTAACTCGACTGTTTAGAGACTGGGCTGAATAACATTCACTAGATCTACAGTTCCATTAATCTTGCAATTCGACTGTTTAGAGACTGGGCTGGTTAACATTCACTAGATCTTCAGCTTTGAATGTGTATTGTTTTTCCCCTTCTTGGGCAACACAAAGAACTTTTGTGTAGCTGTTAAGTTGCGTGTGTGTAATTTAAAAAATAACTTTCTTCTATTTTCTAGATGATATAAAAATAATTATGTGTACCTAGTTGTTAATAACACCTTGAAAAAAATCTAATGGTAGATTAAGTACGTGTACAAGTAATTATGGTGACTTCAAAATTATGCAGAGGATTAACTCTTGCTTAAGAAAATATTCATATTCATATTTTCCCTTTCACTTGTCGCCTTATCTCTCTTTCTCTCCTCTCTTTCCCTATCTCTCCCTCCTCCCTTCCCGCCATACATACACCCTCTCTCCATCTCCGCCCTTTGCTCCGTCTGCTCCCCCCTCTCTTTTTTTTTTGTTTTCCCCTCCCCCCTCTCTCTCTCCTCCTCTCCCTCTCTCCCCCTCTCTCTCCCTCTCCCCCTCTCTCCCCCTCTCTCTCACTCTCCCCCTCTCTTCCTCTCTCTCTCTGCGCCCACACCTGCATGTTTAGTACTCACCCCACCAGCCACTCACCCAGCCAGGCTTACACGGCCACCCTGATGGTCGTAACACGGTTTAAATGGAACATCACTCAGCACTCAACCTGTACTGATGTTAATGTCTTACGCCCCAGTCGCTGCCTAAACACCTGGCCTGTGGACCTGTAGGCTTCGGGTTCGAGGCGAGGTGGCTCAAGTGGTAGAGCACTGAGCTTTTATTCAGGAGGTACTTGGCCCCAGTTCGATCCCACTATTGGATTTGTTTTCGCTCCAAGTTGTTTGATGTTAGCATGATTTGATGTACTTAACCTCTAGTTCTAGTACCCCTGCACTGTCTCTGAGTGACAGCATATATAGGTAGTTACTCTTGGAAACTTTTGCCCCATAAGATCCTCTTTAGGACGCTGGAAGGCGTAGCTTTAAGCCGCCCAACATATTTCGATTAGAGCTGTGTATGTTTCCTGAAATAGAACGAAAGCATAGGTTTAAAAAAAGGTTTTGTTTCCTAGCAACTTCTCCAGCACCTTTATCCAATGCGAAGTTTAGAATTATTCAGTGACTCTACAGATACTTCAACCTGCATCTTTCTGCTAATTTGGTCACATGGTCTTCTCTCATCAAAACTTTGAAGTCCGTATTCCCACTCTTAATTCCAGACAGTCTTGGAATTTAGGAATATGTTCCCCCACCAATATAGCAATAGGTTCCCCCACCAATATAGGAATAGGTTCCCCAACTAATATAGGAATAGGTTCCCCCACCAATATAGGAATAGGTTCCCCCATCAATATAGGAATAGGTTCCCCCATCAATATAGTTATAGGTTCCCCTGCCAGTATAGGAATAGGTTCCGCCACCCGTATAGCAATAGGTTACCCCACCAATATAGGAATAGGTTCCCCTGCAAATATAGGAATAGATTCCACCACCAATATAGGAATAGGTTCCCCAACTAATCTCTATCCTTCTCTCTCTCTCTCTCTATCTCTCTCTCTCTCTCTCTCTCTCTCTCTCTCTCCCTGTCTTTCATCCCATGACATCCACTCAGAACCTGTTCCAAGCCTTAATTCCAGGAAGTTCTGCAGAACAGCTAAAGGTCTATAGATCTAGATCTCTGTCTTGCCGCGCGTCTATCTGGTGAGGGCTCTGGATCTTCTCACTCTAACTGGTCCGCTTACAAAGGTGCTGGTAGGGGATGTCCCCATATAGATGCCCCGTTTTGTGTAATGGAGTCCATGGGGATTAGTTTTTTTCCTCTTCAGTTTCTCTTACATGCTAACTTAGGTATTGGAAGACAATACATTTTATCAAAATAATGATAGGTTTGGGAACGGAAAGGCACGGGGGGCGTTTCAATAAGATATTCCCATGATAATGTGGCAGGCATAATTATGTAAAAAAGGACGCGTCAATTTTATCAAATTAAAAAACAAATTCTTGAAGAGTTCCGCTCATAATTATATACAACTTGGACAAGGTGTGAAGAAATATAATTAGATATTCCCCACCTCTCTCTCTGTCTATCTGTCTGTCTGTCTGTCTGTCTGTCTGTCTCTGTCTCTCTCTCTCTCTCTCTCTCTCTCTCTCTCTCTCTCTCTCTCTCTATCTATCTATCTATCTATCTATCTATCTACTATCTATCTATCTCTATCTCTCTGTCCCTCTCTCTTATTCTCTCTTCCCCCCTCTCTCTATCTGCCCTTTCCTCCCTCACCCCACCCCTATCCTCTCTCTTCCATCCAGTTAACCTGGACTCCACATCCCACTCCCCCGTGCCTCCCCCTGTTATCTCCTTGACTTAATTGACCAGTCCAGGCCAGGCGTCCAGACCCAAGTGTCCAGTCCGATATAACCTGTGTCCAGTCCCTGACCGCCGCTGCTGACCAGGATGTGTGCATATGGCGCATGCGCAGTGCCCGCGTCAATTTTACCAAATTGAAAACAAATTCATGAAGAGTTCCGCTCTCGTCCGCTTTCGCCCCTCCCTCCTTCCCCCTCTCGCCCTTGCCTCTCTAGCTCTTCTGGTTATCTACCCCGTATTCCCCAATACCCCACCCTGTCCTCTCTCTTCCCTTCTTTCTTCATTCCAGTTAACCTGGACTGGACATCCCACCACCAGCCTCCCCCTGTTATCTCCGTGACTTAATTGACCAGTCCAGGCCAGGCGTCCAGACCCAAGTGTCCAGTCCGAGATAACCTGTGTCCAGTCCCTGACCGCCGCTGCTGACCAGGATGTGTGCATATGGCGCATGCGCAGTGCCCCTATCGCTCACGCTGACAGAAAAACTACCTGTAACAGTTAGTGCTGTGGTGATAGAGCTCTGTAGCTCACACTGACAGAAAAACTACCTGTAGCAGTTAGTGCTGTGGTGATAGAGCTGTAGCTCACACTGACAGAAAAACTACCTGTAGCAGTTAGTGCTGTGGAGATAGAGCTGTAGCTCACGCTGACAGAAAAACTACCTGTAGCAGTTAGTGCTGTGGAGATAGAGCTGTAGCTCACGCTGACAGAAAAACTACCTGTAGCAGTTAGTGCTGTGGAGATAGAGCTGTAGCACACACTGACAGAAACACTACCTGTAGCAGTTAGTGCTGTGAAGATAGCGGCCCTGGCCTGCGAGATTTTAATAGGATTTGAGTTCTTGCAGATTCATTTGTCCGATTCTGTCGCCTGTAACTGGTTGTGTCGGTGTCAGTCTAATGTGAACGGCTGAGACAGAAATCATGGTATCCCCGACCTGTCTCATGTGTGGCAGCACATAAAATTGTTAGATGCCAGTCTTGAACGCCGTCCACAATATAGCCTTTATAGTGCTGACGTTGGACGTTAAACTATCTCAACTTAACTGAACTCAGGCATAGGGTTTTCTGAACGCTCATTGGCTCCGTTAGTCTTCGACAGAGCTGTGATTGGACGCTGATACGGATTCCCTTTCCCACCGCCTTCGTTGACGCAATGTGTCCCGTTATCGTGAGGTCTCTAATGGCCAAAACGAAGGCGGCAGGTGAGGGACTAAACATCTGCGTTCAACCATAGCTCTATCCTAGACTGCAAAAACTTGGGCACGTTCTGAAAGTGAAATCAACTTAGTATAAAAGTCAATGTTGAGCTTATGGTCATCAATAAAAGATGGAAAAACAGATTGTTGGTGTAGCCTTGTTTGGCCATAAAACGAATGGCTTAAACAGCAGACACAAGTTGAGGACACCTTTTACAAAATCGATGAATCGAAGCATAGGTGGTCTGGCCTTGTACCAAGAATGTCAGAAAATCGATGGACATCAAAAGTCACCGCTTGGCAACCCAGACTATTCCAAAGAGGAATAAGAAGACCAAGCCTGAGATGAAGAGAAGAAATCGCACTGTCGCACATCAGTTCGCAATGCATTGGGTGGAAAAGGCAGAAGATCGCTCTGTCACACATCAGTTCGCAATGCATTGGATGGAAAAGGCAGAAGATGCACTGTCACACATCAGTTCGCAATGCATTGGATGGAAAAGGCAGAAGATCGTACTGTCACACATCAGTTCGCAATGCATTGGGTGGAAAAGGCAGAAGATCGTACTGTCACACATCAGTTCGCAATGCATTGGGTGGAAAAGGCAGAAGATCGTACTGTCACACATCAGTTCGCAATGCATTGGGTGGAAAAGGCAGAAGATCGTACTGTCACACATCAGTTCGCAATGCATTGGGTGGAAAAGGCAGAAGATCGTACTGTCACACATCAGTTCGCAATGCATTGGGTGGAAAAGGCAGAAGATCGTACTGTCACACATCAGTTCGCAATGCATTGGGTGGAAAAGGCAGAAGATCGTACTGTCACACATCAGTTCGCAATGCATTGGGTGGAAAAGGCAGAAGATCGCACTGCCACACATCAGTTCACAATGCATTGGGTGGAAAAGGAGAGAGAGAGAGAGATAGATGAAGAGAGAATGGGATAACATTAACCATAGTGAAATAAAGAGAGATGGAGGGACACAAAGAGAGAAAGAGAGCGCCTAACAGGACTGAGATACCACACTAATCCCTCACCCCTATTGGCCCAAGACACCGCACGCCAGGCCTGCTATCGCCTCAGCACTAACTGCTATGGTAGTTTCCCTGTCAGTGTGTGCGATACTGGCCCTGTCAGGTACTGAGCTTGTGAACTACGTGGTGTTAACGAATGACTTAACTACGCCCCATAGCCAAGGTTTTCCTAGCGCTACAGATTTCTATTAATAGAAATCTGTGCTTAGCGCTTATTGGCTCCAGAAGTCCAAGATCTAAATACTAAATAAATCCAAACTGGATTTCCCATCATGGCGGAAGCGTCTCTCGGACTATCTTTCCAGTAGCTGATCTTCGGTTTTCATCTATTTTGGAGTAATTTCTTCAATCCATTTTGTTGAGAAATCTGTTTTCATTCATTTTTCTGAGTTACATTGTACTTCTTTAATTTATTTGGTTAAGTTAATCCTTCAATCAATTTGTTGAGTAATTTTTTCAAGCACTTTGTTTGTGCATTTTTTTTCATCTATTTTGGAGTAATTTATTTAATCTATTTAATTTTGTAATTTCTTAAATCCATTTTGTTTGATAAAAATTTTAATCCAATTTTGTAGTAGATCTATATCTTCAATCTATTTTGTTAAGGAACATTTTTTTTCATTCATTACTTCAATCCATTTTGTTAAGTTATTTACTTCAATCCATTTTTATTTGTTGTTTTTTGTCAATCCATTTTTATTTGGCTTGTTTTTTTCAATCCATTTCGGTTTGTGAATCCTTTAAACCATTTCATTAGCAAAATTCTTCAATACCATTTTGGTGAGCAATTTTTTAATTTCATTTTGTTTAGTAATTTCTTCAATCTATTTTTTATTGAATATATTAATTTATTCAATCCATATTATGTTTCTCTCTTTTATCCGTGTTCTTTGATAATTTTTTCAATCCATTTTGCTGAGCAATTTCTTTAATCCAAAATTGTCAGTAATCTCAATATATTTTGTTGGTTATTTTTGCTTCATTCCATTGATTTGAAGGATTTCTTTAATCCATTTCTACAATATATTCTGCACCTCAGTTGGATAATTTCTTTAATCCATTTTGTTGAATATATTCTCCAATCCATTTTGTTGAATACATTCTTCAATCCAGTTTATTGAATAAATTTTTCAATCCATTTTGTTGAAAAAACTCTTCAATCCATTTTGTTGAAAACATTATTCAATCCATTTTGTTGAATAAATTCTTCAATCCATTTTGTTGAATAATTTCTTCAATCCGTTATGTTAAATAAGTTTTTCAATCCATTTTTAAATAAATTCTTCAATCCATTTTATTGAATAGTTTCTTCAATCCATTTGATAAATAAATTCTTCAACCCATTTTGATAAATAAATTCTTCAATCCATTTTGTTGAATAAATTCTTCAATCTATTTAATTGAATAAATTTTTCAATCCATTTTGTTGAAAAAACTCTTCAATCCATTTTGTTGAAAACATTCTTCCATCCATTTTGTTGAATAAATTCTTCAATCCATTTTCTTGAATACATTCGTCAATCCATTTTGTTGAATAAATTCTTCAATCCATTTTGTTGAATAAATTCTTCAATCCATTTCGTTAAATAAATTATTCAATCCATTTTGTTGAATAACTTATTCAATCCAATTTGTTGAATATATTCTTCAATCCATTTTGTTGAATGATTTCTTCAATCCATTATGTTAAATAAGTTTTTCAATCCATTTTTTTAATACATTCTTCAATCCAATTTATTGAATGGTTTCTTCAATCTATTTTGATAAATAAATTCTTCAACCCATTTTGATAAATAAATTCTTCAATCCATTTTGTTGAATAAATTCTTCAATCTATTTTATTGAATAAATTGTTCAATCCATTTTATTGAATAATTTATCTAATCAACCCATTTTGATAAACAAATTCTTCAATCCATTTTGTTGAATAAATTCCACAATCCATTTTGTTGAATAAATTATTCAATCCATCACCCACATTGGCCAGTGATTAAGTCAGCAACCGGTGGCCGGTGCCAGGTTTTAGCCTGGCTTGGTTAAGACTGTGACACTGTCCAGACCCACGACTTGGGCCAGCCGGCGATGGATGGGGGATCTGATCAGGTCAAACGGATTCATCCACTCCAGGCCTGCGCTGGATAGCGCTATACAGCATCAAACTACCTCGCTGTAGTTCTTATATTCAGTCTGTCTGTCTGTCGGCCTGTCCTTCTCTCTTTCTGTGTGTCTTTCGCACTCTTTTCTCTCTTTCTGTGTGTTTGTCTGTCTATCTATGTCTGTCTATTTATACCAATCGAACCAGTTAGGACATCAAATCAGACAAATAAGTATGCTCCATCGTGGGCTCGAACCGACCACCTCCTTTATCAGAGGTCAATGCTTTAACCCCAGCACCCCCACGCTACCATGTACATCCCTCAATCTTAAGTTTCCAGCTATTTTTAGTTTGGTCAGGAAATAAGCACTGCTTTTTTACAAATTAATGACAACTGCTCTATCTCTTTCGTTAGGTGGTACACGCCCATGTGGTTCAGGTGAAATAACTTTTTTATATTTATTTTCACCATAATGGAGGGAGATGGTGGAAAAGTGAGCACAGGAAGAAGCATGAGAGAGAGAGAGAGAGAGAGAGAGAGAGAGAGAGAGAGAGAGAGAAAGAGACAGACAGGCAGACAGACAGACAGACAGACAGAAAGTTAGAGAGCTGGGTTTCAAATATCTGTGGTTGGATATAGCGGTGCTTTCTCCCTGTTAAAAGTCTCCTAGATTTCAAATAAGTTCATATACGGCCAAAAATGGAGCCTTCGGGCTCAGGTGGTAGAACATTAGTCTCCATATTTGTTGTTTCCTAGTTCGAATCCCACGATCGGCAGATTTATTAATTTTCTTCGATTTTGTCCCCTGTAACTGGTTGGGTGGGTGTCAGTATAATGTGACAGGCTGAGACAGGAGTCATGTTATCCCCGCTGTCTCGTATATGGCAGCAAATAAAATTTTCAGACGTCAGTATTGGAGCCTATTTACCCTATATAGTGCTGAATTTGGACGTTAAACCAACTCAGTAGCTCAACTTCCCAAGCCCGTTCCATCAGGCCTTAGCGGGGAATATTTTATTGTACAAAATTAATACAGACTCAACCAGTAAGGAAAAACGCAGTGCCCAGAGCGGACTCGAACTCTGAACCGTCTATTACTGAGGCAGATGCTCAACCCCAGCGCCACGAAGCTCTCTAGAGACCTAGTTAGATCTGATGGGATTGTGAGTTGAGAGAGAGAGAGAGAGAGGGAAAAAAAAAAAAGAGAGAGAGAGAGAGAGAGAGAGAGAGAGAGAGAGAGGGGGGGACAAACAGACGGATAGACAGACAGACAGACAAACAGACAGAGAGACTAACAGATAGATAGAGATGGAGAGACAGAGGGAGAGTGAGAGGCAGAGACAGAGATGGGGAAAAAGAAAGAGAGAGAGAGAGAGAGAGAGAGAGAGAGAAATAAAGAGAGAGATAGCAAGAGTGGATAACTCGAGATGCGAAGAGAAAGGAAGTTTTGTGAGCGGGATCCCGAATGTAATGTAATAAGTCTCAGCTTACAGATAACTGGGGCTGGAAACTGATAGTCTCGCCAGAGTTATGTCCCCTCGGCGAGTTGTCTGCCCCCTCGGCCTTGCGCTAAACTCGCCCAGCTTTTTATGCCTTGAAAATTATTAATCTTAGTTCTGGATCTAATTGCTGAATACAGTGGAGGTTCCAGTCATTGTTGCTGTTATAACTACAAAGAACATAATTTATATTACATAGATTGGACAAATTAGTGGATTTGAATAGTTCATTACACAATCATGTACTAAGACGAATGAAGGAAAATAAATACAACGAAGAAAGCAAAACGCCTACAGCAGCACTGGCGAAGGCAAAAATGGAGAGAAACATCTAGAGTTAGAATTATTATGAGAGAAAGAAAAGGGAAAGAAAGACAAAAACTGCCGGTGTTTTCACATTTCTTTGACATTTTACTGTCCCTTATTATACGTCGATTAAACTGCCATGCTGGAAAATAATAAAGTGTAAGAATCTATAAAGATAACAAGACATTTAATGTTATGATGATCTCCATAAAGAATATGATAACCAGTGCTATCTTTCGGAATGCTTTTCAGCTATAGTGGGTTTTTTTTTTCTTTCTGAAAGAACACTATTTCTCAAGATTTTGTGAAGAGACCTCCATAGAGACGGAGGCCTAGGCTCAGATTCAAACCTTACACCTTCTGCTCTATAGTCAGGAGCACGACTGACTGAGCTAGCAGGCGCTTCCGTTGTTGAGTAGCCTTAGAGAATGACAACAGATGTATTGCGATGACGGGACCAGCAGCGAAAACCAAGACGGCTGGGATGGGAGTCCACACGGGCGACCAATCATAGCTGGAGTCTAGACTTACAGAGCCTGTGAAAACTCCCTGCCTGAGGGGCGTGGTTGTGTCACCCGTTATATTCTCTTGTGGATCACAAGGCTTGTGTTGTTGTCTTCTGAGTACTGTTGATGGAGTCTTCAGAAAACAAACTGGCTCAAATGTTAGAGTGTTGGGCTTCTATCCCGGAGGCAACTGGTTCAATTCCACGATTGGGCAATCTTAGAACATTTCGGATTTTGGATTTCGTCCCACCCTAGTTGAGTCTGATTCAAAACGATATGTAAATAATATTTATTTCAAGTGGACATTTTTCAAAGTTTATTGACAATGTGTTAAGCTCAATAAGAGTTTTTGGATAATTTTTTCATGAGGGGAAAAATGCATCTTTACTCACCTTCAAGTGCAAGCAATACTCAGCGTTGTAATCTTATGAATAATGTTTTTGTTGGTTCTTTTTTTAACCTGTTTCGCGCATGGTTTTCATTCCTGGCGCTATTCTTGTGGCATCTGTTGGCGCTGAAAGGGTTAAGCGCTGATGTTCATTTCCTCAAATTCCTGAATCTGTCTTCGTTTAAGTTTGATTTCCAAGGGAAAAGCAGGGTGGTTTGGAATGCACGGGAGGTAGGAAATATCAGTAATTTTTCATTACACAAGTTTCCTTAATGTAGATTCTGGGCGCAAAGAGACCGTGCGTGTTTATCTGCCGTCGTGATATCGCGAGATTAACAAGACAGGCGGAGTTTACTACAGGAAGACAGGTCTGAGAGACAGTACTACAGGCCTTGTGATGGCGGAGCTCAGAGAGAAGGCCAGGACGGTAGGTAAGGCAATCCGTGCCGGCGTCTAATCTGTTAATTACTCATATGACAAAATGATTTGAGTCCAACAAGTTAGAGTTGTATTACATAAATTCAAGAACAGAATAGTCACGAAGCTAGTTGAGTTGGTTTAACGTCCAACGTCAGCACTATATAGTGGACGGGTCCCAAGACCGACGTCTAACATTTTTATGTGATGCCACACACGAGACAGGGCGGGGATACCATGAGTCCTGTCTCAGCCGGTCACATTAAACTGACACCGACCCAACCAGTAGGGGGGCGAAATCATCAGGGCTCGAACAACGGACCTCCTGTATCGGAAGCAGATGTTCTATCCCAGGACTACCACACCCTCCTAGTCAATAAGGGGTTAGAAAGTAACGTGTTTTGTAAACTGAACAAAGGTGGGTCCCCTGGGAACTTTCTGTCACCGAGGAGAACAATGTTCAAGTACATGTTGCCGAATAGGCATATAAAACATTCATTAAAAACAAAACAAAAACATGTTAATCAACATAATCACAGATCTATCCCAAACAAATTAATTGTGCCAATGAGCGAGCAGCTTTTTCCAAAAGCTGTTCAAAGTGCTCCACAGCTGGATCAGAAAACGCCTTGTCTGGTGGACACCATTACGCAATCCATTCTCGTCGTATGGTCGCAAAGCCTACAGAGTAGTAGAGGCGGAAAGAGGTGGAGAGAGACGTAAGTCTGGCTGCCGAAAGGGAGGTCACCCTATCTCCTCTCTCCTTTTGAGTTATGTCCCCGTGGCTGATGTTCATGTGATAAAAACTTGGCACAGCTTTTTAGGATGTATGTGTTGACATACATTGTCTTTGTTATAGTTTCACGTTATATTAAGCCTCGAAACGTTTCCATTTCTCTCTGTGTGAGTCTGTCTCTCTCTCTATGCCCCTCTGTCTCTGTCTATGTCTCTCTTTCTCACATACAGATGTATACTCTCTCTATCTCTCTCACTAACTCACTCACTCAAACTCAGTTTTTCCCAACTCACACATACCCGCTCTCTCTCTCTCTCTCTCTCTCTCTCTCTCTCTCTCTCTCTCTCTCTCTCTCTCTCTCTCTCTCCCTACCTCTCTCTCTGTATAACTGCAGGCAGAAGCTATGATTATCATGTCCCCATTATTCTGTTTTATGGGGTTCACCAACACGAGTGAATGTATTGGGGATCGTAGAAAACATTGTTTTCATAATCTTTAGTTTTCTTGACACGAAAAAGCGCCCTATGTTTGTTGTTGTTGTTGTTATTGTTGTTGTTGTTGTTGTTGTTGTTGTTGTTGTTGTTGTTGTTGTTGTTGTTGTTGTTTTGGGGGGGGGGTGGAGAGAGAATATGGTCCTTCTGTCATGCCTCTCTCTAAAATAATAGACATCAATAATATTCCTATGAGATGAATAAATGATACGCTCGTACAATCAGTCATGCCTCTCTCTAAAATAATGCACATCAATAATGATTTAGTAAAATATAAATGCTTCATGTGTGTAGTGTTAGAAGTCGGTGAGTTACAATGACGGAAACAACGGCAGTATAGTTATAGGCACACAGTGCACTGGTCAAGTAACTGAGAGGCAAAACGGTATAATTATCTTAATTTCAAAACTGTATTAGCTTTCTTCCCCAGCTGCCTCGTCAGACATCACTCTCAAATTCCAATGTGAGTCTAAAAACAATATATTCAGATAAAAATTTATTGAAAGACTTAATCTTTATTTCTAGAGCTATCTGACTTTTCAATTTGTTGAAAACCAGTTTTATTTCGATGGCATTAAATTTATAATATTGTATTTGCAAAATAGTATAAAATTATACATACCCTTTCTTAACGTTTCCATGTGTTGTTCGTGTTGTTTTCATGTCATGTATCTATATAATACATGTACTTAGTTCCGTATTGAAATTACTTTTCTTTTACATTTTGTACAATTTAAAGACCATCGACTTTTTCTTCTTTTCTAGCTCACTCTCTTTCAATCTTGCTTTTCCCATTCTCTCCTTCATTTACTATGTCACCTTCTCATCCCTAATCTTTCTCCCCTTTTCAGGCCTATATTGTTCTCTCTCCCTCTCCTCTCTTTTATCCTATCCTCTCTCTCTCCCTCTCTCTTACATGCTATCTCTATCTCTCCCCCTCGTCCCATATCTCTATCTATCTCCCCATCTCTCTCCCCCACCCTATTTTCCATACCTCTACTGTTTACGTCTACAAATTTCGCGGTGCCCGGCAGATAAATTCGCCCCCGTCAGGCCAAATTAGGTTAGCCGTGCCGCTAACACTGAGCAGGCACCCATAACTCAATATCAAAGCCTCCCCAATGATTTACAATTGGGGATTGATTGGCAAACCGACCCAGGCAAAGCTGCCCGATATTATGAAAATGGCTGGCCAATTAGGGCGCTGGGGCCCCACCAGTTCGATTCGCCTTGCCACGCCCATGTAATCCTCGTGTTCCTCACTTGTCTCTCATGTTTTTTAATCTATTTCAATTCATATTATTTTCCGCTCTTTCTATCCATATATCCGTTCACAGGGCTACACTCCTCCTTTCTTCATTCTTCCGTTCTTCCTGGTTCATCCACCTCAATTTACACATACATTCATCGTATTCTGTCTTTCTCGTCCCACATTTGCTTTTCACGTTGTTTCTTAATGTCGTTTCCTCACTTGTCTCTCATGTTTTTTCTATCTATCTCAATTCATATTATTTTCCGTCTTTCTATCCATATGCGTTCACATTTTTCTCGCACGTTCTTTTTATCTGTCCTTTTCAGCTCTTTCTATCCATATATCCGTTCACATTTTTCTCTCGCGTTCTTTTTGTCTCTCTTTTCAACGGTTATCTTTCTTGTTCTTTCTATCTGTCTCAGTCTTAATTTGTCTCTTATGTTCATTCTACCTATTTCATTCTACATGTGTCTCTTATAATATTTCTATCAATCTCATATTATATTTTTGCCTCTTTTGTTCTTTCGATGTATCTCATTCTACATTTTATTCTTATGTTCTGTTTATCTATTCATTCTACATTTTACTCTCATGTTCTTTCTATCTATCTCATTCTACATTTGCTCTTATGTGTTTTCTGTATTCTCATTCTATATTTGTCTCTTGTGTTCTTTCTATTTCATTCTACATTTGACTCATGTTTTTTCTATCTCATTCTACATGATTCTTATGTTCAATTTATCAATCTAATTCTATATTTGTCTCTCTTGTTCTTTCCATCTATCTCATTCTACATTTCTCTCGTATGTCCTTTCAATCTATCTCATCCTATACTTCTCTCTTGTTCTTTCTATCTACCCCATTGAACATTTGTCTCTTATGTTCTTTCCACCTATTTCGTCCCACGTATATTATTTTGCCTTTCAAGTTAAGGATCGTGTTGTTCATATGCTATACGTGTAAAGGACTAAAAACTACCGATTTCTATTGTGTTCTTATTTTCCGACATGTTACTCGGTTTAGTAAGAGAAACACTCCGTTCAAAAGAAAGCACCCTTTATGATAACAGGAGGAAAATTTCCGAAACCTAAAACCTTGGTCAAGAGACTAAAAAAGTATTGACTACATCCTTTCTAGCTGAGCGTATTCCTTGGGTCGTAATTACAACGTCGCTCTAGCTACTCTTCTTGGGTAGAATGCACAAACATGACGCAGCTTACATCTCGTCGTAAGTGTTCATATTCTTATATTGTTACGACAAGCTTACGTCTTGTTTTGTGCATTCCACCCAAAAAGATTCGTAGTTGAACTTACCACTCTTATTGTAGTTTGTGCGTCTACTGTCCCATGATAGGACGGAGCCCTTACAAAACAAGTTGGAAAAAGTAACGAATACAAATCTGTGAGTTTTTTTAAGAATACAAACCCATAAACCAACTTTTATCCAAATAATGAAAATAAGGGGGTTTGATGACAATTTAGATGGAATAATGAAATCAAAGCGGTTTCAACTTTAATGGCCATACAGTTATTAGGTGAATAGATTTAATTAGAACTTATTCAGGCGCTGAGAGCCACACCTATGACCTACATAATGCACCCTCCTGACTCCTCTGTCTACTCTGTTTATCCCATAGATAAATCTATGGTCTATCCACTTCTCCGACTTTGTTACCGCACGCACTCTTGTACTGATATCTGTGTCGCCGCATCAGTAACTTCAGTGCCACCTTAGTCGTGTTCATTCTACCGACTTGTAAGCTTCGTTGATAAAAGTAGCGCTGGGGCCCCACCAGTTCGATTCGACTTGCCACGCCCATGTAATCCACAGGGCTACACTCCTCCTTTCTTCATTTCTTCCGTTCTTTCTAGTTCATCTACCTCAATTTACACATACATTCATCGTATTCTGTCTTTCTCGTCCCACATTTGCTTTTCACGTTGTTTCCTAATATCGTGTTCCTCACTTGTCTCTCATGTTTTGTTAAATCTATTTCAATTCATATTATTTTCCGCTCTTTCTATCCATATGCGTTCACATTTTTCTCTCGCGTTCTTTTTATCTGTCCTTTTCATTCAACATTTATCACTGTTTTTCTATCTCATTCTATATTATTTTGTCTCTCGTGGTTCTTTTTTCTTTTCTTTTCACTACTTAGATCTAGATTATTATGTTATCCAGACAATAAAAAAATAAATTTAAAACGTTTACACAGGTTATCTACATAAATTGAAGATGGTGATTAAATGGTTATTTATTGTAGATTAAAGATTATCCAGATAATAAAAACAAGGGCGTTTGATGAATATTTAGATCAAAAATTGAAAACAAGGGGGATTAAACTTTAATGACTATACAGGTACATATACCATATAATAATTACTGCCTTAAATTATTTGCATTATCTAACAAGGTAGTGTTTCTTGATTATTTTTTTTTTCATCTCATTTTTCGTTCAGTTTTCAAATGTTAAATCAGCCTACTTCTGAAAAAGGTTATTCTAGGGATAAAAATAAGAACACACCTGTATAACAAAGCATGCACATGCGTCATTGCTTTTGTTTAAACTGTTTTTCATCATCGTTTTATTTTGTTTTCAGTCTATTTTTTTAATTATTATAACCCGCAAAGCATTTAAGGTGAATTATGACTTGGCCTGGCCGCGCTTATCTGGCCATTGCCAGAGACGCACACTTGGTGTCCTCCCATGGAAGCCACACACCGTTTCCGGTTACAGGCGCATCTGACTGCAGTCTATCTCTCCCCTGTGTTAAGGTGGTCCGAGGGAAGTGCACGGTGACTTCTAATCGGGAGATTGTGGGTTCGGACCCTGCTCTGAACGCAGCGTGTTTTCCCTACCAGTTGGGTCGGTAACTGGCCATGTCCTGTGTATCTCGTTCTGGGGTCCCGTCGCCGTATAGGGACTTCCTTGAGACTCAGGACACGCTGAACTAGGAAGGGAGATTCACTTTCCTGGGGAGGGGGGAAGATCGAACTGGTGCTAGTCGTAGAGCGTTAGCCTCCCAATTGCGAGGTCCGTGGGTCAAACCCCATGATTGGTCAAAATAAATTTGTGCGATTTCGTCTTCTTCTGGTGGGATGGTCATCAGACAGGAGTCATGGTATCCCCGCACTGTTTCAAACTGGCAGCGCGTAAAATGTCGGACGTTAGTCTGGATCTTGGGATCCATCCACATGCACAACATAGCATTAACATTAGCAACAAACTCAAACTCGCTTTATGCGACCCAAGTAGGTCTACATGACTGTACCTCCGCCATATCCAAAGACAGTGGAGTTATCGGCCGTGTCGCCTGCCAGCGCCAGTGGTTGTGGACGGGCGGGAACACCAGGCAGGGGTCGTCATTAGCTTGCCGGGGTCGCCAGACACAGAGACAAGGAGACACGGAGACATGGAGACAGTCGGCTGCCGCAAGCAGGGCGGTTATTCCAGTGCCAGCTGTGTAGACAGGGACACAGAGAGACAATGAGACCGGTCGCAGACACAGAGACATGGAGACACGGAGACATGGAGACACTGAGACATGGAGACACCGAGACACAGAGACAGTCTGCAAGCAGGGCGGTTATTCCAGTGCCAACTGTCTAGTGATAGGCAAGGGAGACCACCAGTAAAGACCTTGGGGTAACGGAGCCCAGAGCAAAAACGGAGACAATGGAGTTAGCGACCAGAAAACCAAAAGCCTAAAGCGACGTGGTTACGCCATCCATTATCTTCGTGTATATCGCAAAGCCTGTGGTGGAGACGATAAACCTTCCATTGATCTTGCATCGGGTGAGACTCCGCTGGTGTTTTACACAGAACGCCCCGTGCAATCCCTGTCAACCAACAAAAAGTAAAGACTACAAAATGCATGTCTAATATGCAACCTGTGCTTATCAGAAAGTGTCTATGTAAAGAACGGCGAGGCGGAGACATATTAGAGACCTTTGCGACGCTGGCTGCAGCAACCCTGTGATTGTGAATGCCATGTTCTACTGGGACACTAACCAGGATGCCGGATCAGCGCCAATGCTGGCGTGTTCAGTGTGTGTGTCTATTGTCTGGTCTAGCATCGGTCACCGTGTCGGATCCAACAGAGACTTGCGATAACGGACTGTATAGCAAAGCGAAGACGGTCAGTAACGGAGTCTACACCGACGCCCAACCACAGCTCTACACGAGAGTCACGGGACCAATGAGCGACCAACAAATCCAATGCTAAATAGACTTGATAATTTAATGCATTATTGCCGTGTGGGTTGGAACTTTGGGGCGTTCAATAAGGAGGATTTTTCCTTTACTATCAGTTGTACGTCTTGCAAAGATTGGGGTCCCTGGTGGCGCAGGGCTTAGAGAGCCGGCTGTCTAAGCAGAACCATTGATAAAGTCACCGTATTTTGTCCTTCTGGTTGGGTCGGTTTGACCAACTAACAAGTCCTTGGTAACCATCTTCTGGATCCTGTCTTAATACAGAACTTGGCTGAGATCTAGAAGACAGTATCGCCATTACCGACCAAAGACTACTGAGAGTTGTAGGGCGAAGAGACAGATTTAACCACCAAGCGATACAAGATCAAGATGCCTGTGTGGATAGCCAGGTGTCAAAGAAACAGACAGACAGACAAATAGACAGACAGACACATAGATAGACAGACAGACAGATAGACAGACAGATAGACAGACAGATAAAAAGATAGAACAGGAGGGTGAGGGAGAGAGAGACAGAAAGACAGACAGACAGACAGAGGGGAGAAAGGGATTGAGAAAGATGAGAATAAAGAGCCTTATATAGAAACAATTGAGTAAAGAGATGTTCAGTGAGTTCTGTTTATGTATAATGTTACACTGTAACTCAATGCCGTGTATTCCTGCATGGAATGTGTTAACACAATCTTATCTCCGTGGTTGGCGTTCGTGAATTTCTTTAGACCTTTCTAATGACTATATTTGTTGAATTTTTTCTTACAATGATAGTTTTATTATTTTTGTTTTTTGTTTTTGTTTTTCTGACAAACATATTGCTATTCATGTTGATAACATTAACCATAAAATCTATATTCTGATAACATTTTATTCCTCATGAGAATAACTCTCATCTGCATGTTTATGTATTCCAAGCTAAACTTCTTTTTTCCAATGTTTGTATTTTCCCATTTAACTTCCACATGGTTTCAAGTCAGTCAGTGTGCAAATAAATATATATTTTTACAAAAATTTAAGCTAAATTGGCTACATTGTATCGCTTCTTTTCGAATCGTCTACGTATATTGTCAACAAACAATGAGGATTTTTTGTTAATAACTTACTATGTCAGAAAGCAAAGGTTTTTTTTATAACCTTTAGACTACGTTCTTTTGTTGTGTTTTTTGTTGTTGAAATTCTAGTTTTTTGTTTTAATAATTTTTTTTTATAGATTATTTTAATTTGGTTATATTTTGCCTTAATTTTATTGTTTTAATAGATGTTTTATGGTTTTTTTTTCCTGTTTTCTTTTTCTAATTTGTTATTGTAATGGTATTGTAATGCTTAACCGATTATTTTCATATTATTCAAATTAAAAATTTGATTTTGATAATTTACTGCATGAGGCTAAAAAATACAACAAAAATTTTTAACCAACTAACCACAGACACACACATTCATCCTGACGCATTAGACTATCAACTGAATCTCTCTCCCACAGTCATACAGATAGCGAATATGCTAAGACCAAAGATGATAGATTCCATAGATTTTTAATAAGTTTTAACTTTGTAACATCATTTTAAAGCTTGTTATGTTTTAATATCATACATAGTCATAGATAATACACTGTACATCATTTTTTAAATAAGTCTTTATCTTCAATTTAGTTCCGGGTAAGCTTAAAAATGAAGCATCATTTTGATCATGTCGCTGAATACTCGATATTTGCAAATATCTGTACATGTATAAAAATCAAAACCCTAACTTCAAGACAAATCATCATCTAAAACATTATTTACATTTAATAATGCTTCATTTATCAGTGTGATCTACAAGAAAATAAATTACAGAAAACAAAACAACCAAAACATAGGAACTTTAATGATGGTTTAGAAAAGACTTGGCAAGGTTGTGATAACTTAGAGAAATTGTATATGTCATGTATTGTTTTACCATGAAATACAGTTACACTTGTCGGATTCCAATATCTGCTATTTACTGTTGGATTAGATATTACAGCTAATAATGCCAAGGAGTTCAATAAATTAGGAGAGGAAAATCTTTTTTTTACAATAACAACACAATGATGCTTTAGATTTGCCACTGTTTCCACAACAAGTGTGATCTTTCTCTTTTTCAATCTCCGTCCCATCTCACTCTTTCTTTCTCTCTCTCTCTCTCTCTCTCTCTCTCTCTCTCTCTCTCTCTCTCTCTCTCTCTCTCTCTCTCTCTCTCTCTCTCTCTCTCTCTCTCTCTCTCTCTCTCTCTCTCTCTCTCTCTCTCTCTGAATCTATATTACTGTTACTCTTTTTACAATTATCTTTACACTATTTTATTTACACCACTGACATTGTTACCCCACAGTGATCAACACAGCTGCTTTATCACGTAGCCGTGAAATCAGAATACATGACTCTATAGCATAGATCTATAAATAGCTATTTATAGATCTATGCTGTATAGGCATCATATTTTAATATTATAGGATTTTTTTAACATGATAATAATGATGAAAAACATACATGTCCGCTTTCCTTACAGTGGTTGTTGTAACCAAGGCTAGCCATTGGCGCTTCCTGTGTGGGCACAACACACACCTTGCGATAACACGTCCCATAGCGAAGCTGGAGACATTAGGTAAGAGAATACGCACCGACGTCTTGTCTTAGACTAACGGAGCCATGAGTCTTCAAGTTTAAAATCCTTTAAGTATAAAACGTAGTAACGAAGAAAAAGTCAATGACAAGAACTAATACCTGTCAAGCTACACCACCATAGTTGCGGAACTGAACGAATTCTTAACAAAAGAATCCCTTTAGAAAATGTTTGTGGCTTTCGCTCTGTGATCAGCTGTTAAGACAAACAGTATAAATGTACACTGCTTTTGGAACTTTATTTCTCAACGCTTTGATTGGGAGAATCCACGCTATGAGACAGGTGGAGTTGGTGGAATATCATCCTACGTGTCGTGAATATCGTTGCATTCACCGTTTTATCCTCAATCCTTACAGCCCGGTTTGAATTTAGTGTTAACATTCACTTGATCTCTACACAACAAGAATTAGTAGATTTCACGTTAACTCCGCCGACTCGAGAAATTGTCTTAACTCAGTCACTAAAGTTGCACATATATGAGAGCTGAAAACGGAATAAGAAAGAGTTCACTTCAACTCCGCATCCAAGTTGTGTAAGAGTTCACTTTCACTCCGCCGACTGTGAAACAGTTCACTTTTAAATTAGACACTTTACTCCAAGTTGTGTAAGAGCTCACTTTAACTCCGCCCTCCATGTGTAAGAGCTCACTTTAACTCCGCCCTCCATGTGTAAGAGCTCACTTTAACTCCGCCATCCATGTGTAAGAGCTCACTTTAGCTCCGCCCTCCATGTGTAAGAGCTCACTTTAACTCCGCCGCCCACACGTGCTGAGGCCAGCCTGTTCTCCCCTTGGGTTTTTTCTCCGGACAAGGACTGGAACCCTGACTGCTCGCCTCGCTCTCTCCATCCTGGATAGAAAGAAGAGAAGACATGGTAAGTGATTGACAATAAAATAGTGCCTAAAGTAGCTAAAAGTGTACTAACATGGTGCCACCTTCTCCACTACGCCCCCAACCTTTGTTTTTTCAATCCATTAGAAGTTAATTGTGGATAAATCATAAGCAATGGAAAAACATATGCTTGATATTGTTGAGTAGGTTGAAAATGACGCTTACCATACTTTGTGTTATGTACCCTTGTCTGTATATCCCATTTTAGAACATTAAAATAGATCACTAAGAAATAAAAGATGGATAGATAGATAAATAGATAGATAAATAGATAGATAGATAGATAGATAGATAGATAGATAGATAGATAGATAGATAGATAGATAGATAGATAGATAGATAGATAGATAGATAGATAAAAGAACACAGTGTTGTTTTGTACATTAAACAAACAGAAGCAGCTATGGCCATGGAATGTTTACACATTCTTTAAAAAGTTAATTTGAGTGTGGGTTGTTTTCCAGGGTTGGCACCAATAATAGCTAGCCGTTGAGAGAACGCTGGAGACATCAAGCGCTAGTCCTCAGTAATACCTAACTAAGCCAGCAGCGATACTTCTGAGCTTCTATGAGTTAACATGTAGTTGGTCGGAGATATACATATTAGGGAATTAATTTCAGAGGAACTATCACTTCAAACATCAACATGTATTCTAGAGTCCCTGGTTATTACAAACTTTTCGTCGGTTCAAAAAGATACACCAATCGGACTCCACTGTATCATAGTGCTATTTCTGCCTTTACTGCGGCGCACGGAATAACCTGCCAAGAGATCTGGGGTCTGGGACCTGTTCTTTCCGGAGATGAGCATCAGACAGGTCGGGGTGAGCCAGGTTTATGTCGCGGTTTATGGCTCATCTTAGCAGGAGAAATACCGGGGTTTGGGGCAGGCACGGGATGAACGGAGGAAGGCAAGGGCGGGGTCACTGTGACCCTGTCCTCCTATGGGGAGAGATGGCGCTAATCGTAGAGCGTTTAGCTTCTATTCGAGAGGTACGCTGGTTTAATCCCACGTTTGAAGAAAATCATTTGTCGGGTTTCCTGCCCTTCTGGTTGGATTGGTTTAGTTGACACAGGAGGTCTGGTGTGTCTGTGCGGTAGACGTTACTGTGGGGACCCGTCGGCGTATATGATTTTCATATGGAATCTAGGAGACGGTTAACTATGGGGGGATCACTCTATATCCCTTTCGACTATTTTTAAAGCTTTTTTTTGTATGATTTTCATTTTTTTTTTATCAGATAGAAAAATAGATAAACTTTTATGTGGTTTTTAGGAAAAATTAATAATGGAGGAAACAAATAAGAAAATAAAAAAAATTGAATTGCCTCACCAATAATCAACATTTATAGTTCATTCCATAGCAAGCGATTGTAGGAATTCGAACGCCATTATCAACATGGATATGATCTAAAAATCTCTGAAACTCAAAACTGAATCTCGGCCTCAAATGCAATAAGACGCAAACAGTCGCATGAGCTTGTCATCTTGTTTGTCTGTGTTTGACAATTGAACATATTAAAGAGTTCTTTACGGCCGTGTCAAACCAACCTGCACTCACGGCGCGCGCCTGCGCACTTGTCGCACCGGATGGGGAAGTGCGGCGCCGAGTCTGCGCACTCAGCGTGTACCCGCCGGCCGCCATTTTTATGGTGGGCTGAGAGATTCATTAGGCGAGTGACGGGTATTGAGTGTGACAGGCATGATGGGAAGGCGGTGCGCAGTGTGTCAAATGCGCAGCCTAGCAGGAGGGATAGAGTGTGCTAGAGTTAATGATCACAAATCGATGGATCATTTCTATCAAGACGTTTATAGGAAAGAGGGAGAGGGGGGGGGGAGAGAGAGAGAAGGGGGTGGGTAGACGATATGCACTTCGTGATACTAAGCACAACACATGTATTACTATATGAAGAAGTTTATGTAAATTGTATACTGTATGTCTATAGGTTGAAGATTGTCTACGCACCCTCTCTTATAATAATTTCAACCATACCTTTTTGGGTTAATTTTTTCTAAAAAATAGTATCCCAGGACCTTCTTATAGTCCGCCTTATGAATCTAGAAGACTTTAAACTAGGATAGGACTTCTACCTTCGACCACATAGAAGTCTGTGACTATAATTTCTCATCTTGCCAAAATTTTCTTGGAGGGTTTAAGGAGATGAATTGGGCGCTAGCTCATTTTGAGTGTGTTTACAAGTAACGGTTTTGCCTAAGGCAAAAAAGGGTAAATACCAAAACATAACAAAAGCATTTCAATAGGTATGTTTAGGAGTACAATATACATATGGGACACTTGTGTGAATTACAGGCTTTGTGATCCACGGGATGATAACGAATCTCATAACCTCGCCTCTTATATGTGGATTTGTTTACAGCTCATCGGCTCTGTTCCTCTATGACAGAGCAATTATTGAACGCGGGTGTAGATTTCCTTGCCCATCGTCTGGTTTTTCGCTCTTGGTGCCATTTTCCCAAGGTCTCCAGTGCCGTATAAAGATGAGTAGTAACGTGAGCATGTCCATGTACATGTATTGAGGAGCAGTAAACCCCTAGCTTGATACAGTGTTTAATTATACCATGTAGTTTGGCTTCCGACGCAAAAGAATATGCACTTCGTGATACTAAGCACAACACACGTATTACTATATGAAGATGTTTATGCAAATTGTGAACTGTAGGTCTATAGGGTGAAGGTTGTCTACGCATCCTCTCTTATAATAATTATAATTATAACCAGACCCTTTGTTGGGTTCATTTTTTTCTTCTAAAAATAGTATCCCAGGACCTTCTTATAATCCGCCTTATGAATCTAGAAGACTTTAAACTAGGATAGGACCTCTACCTCCGACCACATAGAAGCCAATGACTAGATATTCCTCTTCCTGCCAAAATGTTCTTGAAGGAATGAAGGATATGAAATAGGCGCTATCTCATTTTTTGTGGAACGGATTTCCGAAGAAAAAAAAAAACGAGTTTTCGCTCTTGGTACCAATTTCACAAGGTCTCCACTACTGTACAAAGATGAGTAATACACGTGAGCGTTTAGTTATACCATGTAGTTTGGCTTCCGACACAAAAGGTCCCGAGTTCAAATCCTGGCTGTTGCGTTCCCTACTGGTTGGGTCGGTGTCAGTAAAATGTGACCAGCTGAGACAGGAGTCATGGTATCCCCGCCCTTTCTCGTGTGTGGCAGCACATAAAATTGTCAGACGTCCGTCTTGGGGCCCGTCCACAACATGGCCTATATAGTGCTGCTGTTGGAATGTTAAACCAACCCAACAACAACAACCCAACTTGGCACATGTAGTTTATCCCCAGTGTGGTGAGGCCAGCACCCCTCCAGTCGCTAGTAGAGTCTACCCATAGATGTATATGTAGTTATATATCTATGAGTCTACAGTGTGTGATTAATGGTCTACCGACTCCGCTCTCTGTGGTAGTCTCTCAGCTCTTGGGTGGCCGCCTCACTGGCTGTATTTAACTTACAGGATCTCACGCGCGAGAAATTGTAATTGAAAAACCGAAATGACACCGAGCTGTTTAGAGATAGCGGCTCAGCAAGGGGAGGTCACGCCTGACAGCTTGAAGAGAGAGTTGTCGCAAAGTTAGAGGGGAGTTGGCGCTAAACAGCTTCAAAACGTTCGCTATACATACGTCTTTATGTCGCTGTGCCCTGGCGTCTATCAGCCTCTTCTGAACGTTTTTGTTTCAAAATGGATGCAACTAAGGAAGAGGCTCCACGCACTAATTTTTATTTCAACCCATCATTTTGATGTAAATTATGGAAAAAAAGAATATATTTTGAGTTAACCAATTTCTAAAAGATATAGAGGAAGGAACGAAATTAATAGAAGCGATAACAGATTCTAGTTTTACTATGTTCTTCAGATGGTTTTGTTGCTTTCAACTATAACAAACGTGTGGAGTGAAGGTGAGATTCCTTTTTTTTTTAATAATAAATTGAATGTTAATATTACAGTATCTTTAAATTGATATCCATTTCTCAATACAATTACACCCCGTGGACAATGGGGAATCGAGAAAGCTGATAATTATAATAAATGTACAATAAACCAGCCTTGTCGTCTCGACTTTCAATGTTATCAACCCTAGAATCCCCTTTCCCTTAGAACGACGGTTCATTTTAAGCCATAGATATGAAGTGAACTTTAAAACCTAGTCATGAGTGTAGAAGCGAAATGATAATTCAATGTGAAAGTTAAATCTATCCCTTCCCCTCTCTCCCCCCCCCCCCCCCCCTCTCTCTCTCTCTCTCTCTCTGGCCCTGCCGCCCACTCACACAAAACATGCAGCACCCCAGGAAGAAGCACCGTGTGAGGTGCTGATAACACTCTGGTGTCACTCATAGGGCGCTACGGGGATTTCCGATATTGTTGTCGGATTGGGTTTTCCCTGTTATTATCTACTTTAAAACAACCAGAGGATTGTAAAGCTTACAGATTGTAGGTTAAATTATACTTAAAATGTTAGGACAAGACAGGACACTGCTTGGTTGTATTAATGTTCGGTGGAGTGTATGTCTGCTTGGCGGAAACTTATTCCCACCAAACCCAGGCACGCCTTGATACAATGTATGAGACGACAATGTAGCATGATAAATGTTCCCTGACTTTATTTGTTTGCTTGCTAGTTTGTTTTGTTCTTTATTTTGTATTACATAATTCCAAAAGCTATTGGAGAGTTATTGCAAACATAGACACAGGGGGGCTAAGACAGCTGGTGGACCTGGTGTACAGAATCAGGAGTTAAGGTCCAACAAGACTTCACATGTATCCTGAGCCTCTGGAAATTAATGAAACGTACATGGATCTTCATTTTAAGTAGAATAGACCATCTAGTCCAGACTGGTATAGAGAGAAGATGGAGGGATGGTCAGTTGTGTTTATAAACACTTAAGTCTTGAGTAAACCATAGGTCAGTGTTTAGCGGAAGAGTAAGTCATGCTCATTCTTTGTGGACCGATCTGACCTGTCCATTCCAGGCCGTACAAATAGTAATCCATTGGTTAAACATTTAGGGGGGGGGGGGGCATGTAGGTGCAGTTTGTACTTTATGTGAACACATGAAAAGAAAGGTAATTAACTAGTTATTATTTGATCAATACATGTAGTCCTCAAATTGTTTGTTGCTTTGCTTTTAATACAGGGTGGACAAAGTAGGATCTCGTTATTATTTGTTTCTGCTGTTTTTAAATCGAGGGAGTTAGGTTGTCTATTACAATATCTGTGTGAGGAATTATGTGACAGGGATAAATTTGATCCACCAGTCAAAGACAGATCACTTTGGTCAACAAAAATTCAACAGAAAGAGGAGAGAAAAAAAAGAAAAAAAAAAACAGAACGCTACTTAATACTTCATTTAGATAATTGTCATTCTTCGATTTAATTTCATATTAAATTTCTTAGAATCGAAATAATATAGTCCCACCATCTGTCTGACAAAATTTTGAACAACAGCAGCTGTGTCCAATGTGACTTTAATGGACGTCCAAACGGCGGGTAACAGACCGGTACGGGCGTGTAGGTGTCGCCACTAAACGCCCGGTGGTAGCAGGTCGGCGTCCACAACGTGTGCGCCTGACAAGGCGGCCGTACGGCCCCGGTAACAGGGCGGGAGGTCTGAGGGAGCTGAGATCTGGGATACGCGGCTATGGTCTCTCTCTCTCTCTCTTCCTCTACCATGAGCCTGAAGATGACTATAGATCTACTCTAGATCAACTATAGATCTTCTCTCCATTACTTAGATCTAAAGATTGAGATCCTTGTAAGACAAGGCAAAAAAGCACTCTCTCTCTCTCTCTCTCTCTCTCTCTCTCTTTTTTTTCTCTATCTCTTTCTCTCTCTCTCCAGGCAATACCGCTATATCGATACAACAGTTACTCTTGATACGGTCATGATAATTTACTGGATTCTCCGCGATACGACTTGACTGCCCTGTCCTGTGTGTCGCCGTTTAGCGGCAGCAAGTGGTCACATGATCGTCACATGACCGTCATATGACCGCCGCTGCAGCAGATAGCGCAGATGTGGCGCAGGCGCACAGGGACTGTAGGGGCGTGGCTATCAGGCGCCAACCAATGGTAATTCAATAAGCGTGTCACATGGGGCCCCAACCAACCGGCGCGCACTAACGCCACGAGGCGGTGTCGGTTACAGATAAACAAAGTGGCTGTCGCTGCCAATAAACTCTCGTTGCCCTGTTAGCCAGTCACCGTTTTCTTTAGATTCCATTGCCCTACTTCTCTTTTTGTTTTCATTAAATTATCCATGTCATTATGCAAATTTTCATCTCTTTAGACTACTTTTTCAAGTTCGAAACAAAAAGAAATTCCTAGATGTTAAAATGTTCTAGTCATCTTGTGGTAGATATCAGAAAAACTAAGTTGAATATCCAGCTGCATGTACTGCAATCTCCGGAAGTCGTTTAGGTACCACCAACAACACTACCATTGTTGAATTTCTCTAAGTGTTGCTTCCTTAACACAATGTAGTCGTTGCCGTGCTGGTAGGCCGGGAAAAACAAAACTCAATGCTTCCTGAACAAGAAAACAAAACAATGGTGGTAATAGCGCAATGAACTTATGGAACCGATGGAGAGTCCGGAGAAATATCAATCTGCTCATAGTTGTTGTTTTTTGTTTGTTTGCTTTTATTCAGTATAGTTGGCTTTGTTTCGACCACCTAATACAGCGGTGCGTTTATAATTAAATGATTATTATTATATATATTTTAAACACAGCAATTAGAGGCTTTAAAATTAATAGAAGACATTTCGAGACCAGAGGGAGAATCAGAGAGATAGAATGAGAGGGAGAGAGGCGGAAAGACAGGCAGACAGATAAAGAGAGAGAGGGAGATAGGGAAAAAAGAGATAGATAGGGAGAGAGAGAGAGGGGGGGGGTGCAGGCAGAATTAAAGAAGTACAATGTATTAGCGCCACCAAAGGTGTTATCGTAACTTAGCGGATGTGAAAGGAAAAATTAATTGTTATAGAGTGGAATTGTTTTTTATGACACGGCTACGTACCGTTATGCTCCGTTTGAAAACCGTACAAACAATCAGCAGACTAAAATTTTAAGACAAATACTGGTGGCGGTGCACGTTTTGTTCCTTGTAATAAAATAATTTCTTGTTGACTTGTTTGCCCACAACCTTCCTCCTCCCTGCTCCCCCTGCTCACTCGGCCAGGGCATTGTGCAGTTGACTGCTTCTGTTAAGTGATCCTCCCCAATCAGCCCCAATCGCTCCATTGTCCCTCCCTGCATCCCCTGGTGCCAATAACGTAATTACCCGACACACTGCACGCTACAGGCCGGGGGCTGGGTGATACCATATCCCCCCCCCTCTCTCTCACTCTCTCTCTCTCTCACTCTCTCTCTCACTCTCTCTCTCACTCTCTCTCACTCTCTCTCTCACAGAAAGTCCAAACACAACTTTATATCACCTAAGTCTCAAGACTATATAGCGACGGGACCTGGTAGCGAATAGCCTCTGTTACAACACATGTGAATGTACTTGCAAATGTTATCGATTCAAGCAGTAGAGAGCAGTGTTACTTTAGTGAAATTTAAAAATTGGACCGTTTGCATTGGAAGCCGACGCTCTAACAATACTAAATACCCACACACACAAAATGTCTCTATGCCTTTGCGGGACAGATCCCCCAGCTTGGGTAGAGGAGTGGGAGTCTACGAAGTCTTCTAATTGTCCATCAATTTCATTTGTTTTTGATGACGCTGACGCTGGTGACGCTGTTGTTAACATTGTTGTTGTTCTGTAGTATTCTGTTCATCGGAATTTTAAAGATTTTTTTTTCATTTTATTTGTGACTTAATATCGCCGCTTTTCGTGGTGAATATCTCGAGTAAAATAGCCCCCCACTCTCTATCTCTATCTCTCTCTCTCCTGCTGATGCACAGAAAGTCCATACAAAGTTTCTATTTCCACAACTTAATGTCTCCCAAGTCTATAGAAGAAAGAAGCCATACAGCGACGGGACCTGGTAGCGGAATACCCGTGACTTGGTCACAATCGAGGATACCAGATAGCCTCGATCACAATACTTGTACTTGCAAATGATATCGATTCAAGCAGTAGAGATCAAGGTGGCTCGTGTGGAATTTTAAAAAATTGGAACGTTTACTTTGGAAGCCGGCGCTACATGTATAACCCAAACAATACCAAATACCCCCACAAAAAATATCTCCTCTCCACGCCCTTGCGGGACTGATCCCCCACAGACAGGTCAAAACAAACCCATGATTTTAGGGAGGCAGTTTTAGCTTAGGTAGTGAAGGGGGAGTCGACGAAGTCTTCTCTTTGTCCATCAGTTTAACTTGTTGATGGGGATATCGTTAATGATGATGATGATGATGATGATGATGATGATGATGATGATGATGATGATGATGATGATGATGATGATGATGATGATGTTGCTGTTAATATTATTGTTGTTGGTGTTCTTGTTGTTGTTCTTGTTCTTGTTGTTAAAGTATGTTAGATCGGAATTTTAAAGGATTTTTTTTTCTTTTTCATTTTATTTGTGACTTAATATTGCCGCTTTTCGTGGTTAATATCTCGAGGAAAATGCACCCATCTCCAGTATAAGAATAGGGGCCAGTGGTGTCGCCGGCATGACAAACGTAACCAAGTGTAACGCCGCGGTCTCCTTCATTCGTCTTCTGAAATCCGACACAAGTCACACGGCACGCTATTATTAGAGGTCTGTTTCACTGCGATCAGCTATTCATTACCCCCCCCCCAAATCCACACATAAACAGGCACCAAATAATCAACAAAACCAAAAAAAATAAACCACGAAACTATCCAGCTTTTCTTGAGGCTACCAGGGAATTATTAAAGTAACAAATTTCTGATACCACAGTACATGAATCGGGCAGTGTCATTATCTGAAACAACAACGGAAAGTCAGTTAAGCTTAATTGTCGCTGGGCGGCCGGCACGCCCGGCAGAAATCTGGCCACCCTACGGGCCGGGAATTCCAGTCGTACAGATCTCGTGTTATCTCGCCTTCAGGGCGGTCTCGCGTTAATCACCGAGACCCGCCCCACCAGCGAGAAAACAGGCCAGTTGTCGCCCCTGCCACTTACGGTAATTTGATTAGGCGTGATCGCTCCGTGATTAGCTCGGGACAATCACTGGTCGGGGGTCACTTCCGACATTGCGCCGCCTCGATACACTCGTATGGAGGTGGAGAGACAGAAGGATGAGTTCGGAAGGAGGGAAGGGTCGGGGACAACACAAATCATTGACGGAATGATTGTGATAAAGTTTGTATCTTAGATAGAGAAAAGTGGGAAAGTGTGTGTTGTGAGTAGTGAGTGAGACGGGGTAGGCAGAAAAAGAGTGAGAGAGAGAAAATGAAAGACAGAGAAATATAGAACAAGAGAGAGAGAGAGAGAGAGAGAGAGAGAGAGAAAGAGAGAGATCTTGGTTGGATCCTTAAGTCAAAATTTAGTGGTACATGTAGCTCCAATACTTGTGAGAGAAATGTCGGATATTCCAATGAACACTCCACAAACATCATGCTTTTCTCTGCAAACTTGTCAGCAGCCCCTTGGTGGTATACATGCTTGTATTTGTACCATAAAAAATTATCCCTTGGTCGGAGAAAAACTCGGAAAATCGTATCGTCCTCAACTATGTACAAAAAATAGCTTTATATAACAACGTCATTCAGCCAATGGATTCGCCTATCTCATCTTCAGTACTTTCAAGATAATTTTTTATAACTTTGGATAAGGTGAACAAATCTAATATGTATTGTTTTATTTGGTTACAATAAAAAAATGCGTGTTTTCATAATATATTCAATATGAGAAAGAACAAAATTATATAAATTCAATGAATGTGAATCTGCCACTGGTCCGGATCTTGGATTTTTCGCGTAACAATGTGTTGGGAAGCATCAAATGCACCAAAAGGGTGGAAACTAATTTAGTTTTATCAATCGATTTGATGTGAAGATAAATAGTTATATATAATTATGTGCATCGTTATGTGATTGATAATAACCCAGGATTCATCGATTTTTTAAGATGCGAATTGGAATCGAAACTAAATTGCATCATATTTTATGATGCGAATGATAAACCCTAAAGCGCATCGCATTTTAAGATGCGAATTGGAAAAAAATAGCTAAAGCGCATAGATCTAGTATTTTACGATGCGAATTGGAAAAAAATAGCTAAAGGGCATAGTATTTTACGACGCGAATTGATGCTTCCATTAAGGGAAGACAATAGATGTAGAAGGATATGAATTAGAAAGAGAGGAATATAAAGCGTTTCTTTACTAATACAGTACTTTAGCATTATTTTAAAAAATAATATGTCATTGTTATAGATCAGAGACGTTAGATTTTTATGATATTATATTCGATGCTTCATCTTTAAAGATACATTTTTCTCAGGTCTGTGGTGGAAGTTTGTAGCGCTGTACTTAGGTGCGTCAGGGGTACGTGTAAAGATTTCTTCAGGTAGAGATTGATGCGAGCATGGAGGCTTTCATTGTTTTACACGCATGTAGACCCTGTATCACAAAAAACCGCCACGGGACGTCCCCGTAACCCATGGTCTGCCTGAGTTTACAGCCCAGCAACGTCCACATTGTCACAAAACACGTCATTACTGATAAGTCAAATCGGAATAACAAAACGGAAGATCTTTTCAATCTTGATTGCCAACAGCTGAAACAGACTTCTTCAAAACAGTTTTTTTTTTTTTTTTTTTTTTTTTTTTTAATCTGAATCCATTCTTCCGCTCAACACGAGGTTTAGATTTAAATAAAAACGATAAAAAAAATTAAAACACATGGGATAAAGAAAGAGGTAGAATGATGACCTAATGTTGCAACAATAATAACATTGTGTAAGCTCTAGTTAGGTTCTTTGAGTGGTACAGCGGATCGGCACGGGTGTATAATGAAGTGAATAGTTCGAATTCAGCAAATCACACATTTTTCATCTATTTGGACATTTCCCACCAGTGCAAAGGATGGCCGTGATCTTAGATTCAAACCATGGAGCATATAATTCTGAACACCCAATAGCGATGAAAGTCTAGGATAATTTATTATCTTTCAAGAAAAAACCAACCGCGTGGTAGATCCAGTTTACTATATTGTAGATCAAATTTACTGTATCGTTAAGATAAAAGTTTACTGTATTGTTAAAGTCAAATTTACTGTATCGTTAATCGTTAAGATACATTAAACTGTATTGTTAAGACCAAATTTATCGTATCATTAAGATCAAATTTAGTGTATCGTTACGATCAAATTTACTGTATCGTTAAGATCAAATTTACTGTATCGTTACGATCAAATTTATTGTATCGTTAAGATCAAATTTAATGTATCGTTAAGATAAAATTTGCTGTATCGTTTAGATTAAAGTTACTGTATCGTTAAGATAAAATTTGCTGTATCGTTAGGATCAAATTTACTGTGTTATTGAGATCAAATTTAATGTATTGTTAAGATAAATTTTACTGTATCGTTAAGATCAAATTTGATGTGTCGTTGAAATCAAATTCACTGAATCGTTAAGATAAAAATTGTATTGTTAAGATCAAATTTATCGTATCGTTAATCGTTAACATACATTTTACTGTATTGTTAAAATTAAATTTATTGTATCGTTAAGATCAAATTACGGTATCATTAAGATCAAATTTGATGTATCGTTGAAAGATCTATTGACCTTTTCTCTGAAATTTCTGTGATAGAAAATCTAGATATTACCAGTTTATACAGAAATTCTTTTATCACCGTGCTATTTAAGTGTGTTGGCGATAAAAATATCAGACGAAAGTTTCGTCACCCCACCGCAATATAGCCTAGTTGATTCACAAGGTTTTCCGCACTGACTAACCAACAAACAAAACCTTTCACTTTAACAGAAATTGATCACTTATATACAAACAAATTTTGTTTTATTTTTGGTCCATGAACACTAGTCTAGATATAAGGAGACACAATTACCACACTGGCCGAAATCCGAAAGTCCGAAAGTGTCGTAAACTTTTCTAAGCGCATCTAATAAACTACACTTATACTATTTAACTTAATAAACTAGAAACTAGTTAAAACTTCGGGCAACTTAGAACAAAAATTTAATTAAATTTGTAAAGAATCTGTTAAAAAAACACAACCAGAAACAAAATGGGCGTCGAAAAATAGAAACCTCTATAGAACAAAAAAATGAAGAAAAAACAAAACAAAAACAAGGTTAATATAGTTTGAGGGTGACAAATAATTGTGTCTTTCCTCCATAATTATGACGGTTGTCATGGGGTACCTTTAGATACAGTAGCTTTTAAAATCTAAATAAAAAGGACCAAGGCCTACTGATCGAGAAGGTTACTAATGCGTTAATGAAGGATTGGCATGTTTCATGTACATGGTAAATGTTGCGGTCGCTACAACTCAAGTAATCCAAACACGTCAAGTGGGTACTTAGGACTAAAACATTAATTTTGACTCATTGAGAATCGATTCAGCTTGAAATAGATAAAAAAAAAACACCGTCTTCCATGCTTGCCGAGACACGCATGACGTCACAAAAACGGTGCTGTGTGTTAGAGAGTAAGAGAAGTGGTGTCACGTGACCGTAAACGTCATCAGACCGGTATAAACACGTTTAGAGCGGGGTTAAAATGGCGACAGTAAAGCACAGGTCCACACGGACAATCTACTCCTGGCAGATTTACAGCCGGGTGCAGGTGGTGGGGACACACACATAATGGAGATGGGTAGACATGGGTAGGTATGGCGCGGTGCTTGAAACAGTCCAAGTTCAAAATAAATGTTTCAAATGGACGGGGTTTAGTTTAACATGATGATGGAGCATGCTAGGAAAATCTAAAGTAGTTATAGACAAAATTCTGGGACACACACACACCTACATAATTATATTCTATGATGAAAGTCTATGCGAAACATATACGTACATTCTATGAAGCAAAATCGATATAAAAAAAAACATACGAACACACAAAAAGCAGCAAACAATAATCTATGAAAGCATCGTGCTATACAGGTACTTTAAACTTATAGGTGTGGCCATAATTTTTCGTGGCAGCGTCTCTTCTGATATAAGAAGCAGACTTAACGATCAGGGCGAAAGGTTTATGCAGGTACCATACAGATAAACGTTTGATACAAGATATCGGGGATGAGAGGAGGAGGGGGCGAGGAAAGAGAAAGGTTTATGGGGGCATCATACAGAATAGATGTTGATAGACTGCTAGCGATTAGATATGAGAAAGGGGAGAGAGAAGAGAGAGGGGAGAGAGGGGGAAAGAGGGAGAGAGAGAGAGAGAGAGAGAGAGAGAGAGAGAGAGAGAGAGAGAGAGAGAGAGAGAGAGAGAGAGAGAGAGAGAGAGAGAGAGAGAGATAGGCGTCAAGGATGGCTTTAAAATCTAGAATCAGCCATGAATTTATTGATGTAGTACATAATATTGTTATCACACTAGTCATAAATAAGTATATAGTCGTCAACTTAGACGATATGGTTATTTTGTGGGTGGCATTATCTTGTAAGTACGATGAGTTGTATTGTGACGGAAATTAAAGGTTTACTTTTCTCAGTGCAAAGTACAAAATGTGGTTTTCAGCAGATTGGTGTTTGCACTATAGAATTTCTCGCGGGAGCCTAGGAGACGTTAAACCCTGATAGAAAGTATCTCGCTATAGAGAGAAGGGGCAAAATCAGAATCCTAAAATTAACGTCTACTTCTGCTCTATGATAATTTACCGGATCCAATAAACGATCAAATTCAAAAGGCGAACAAAACTGACTCGCATAATATTATGAATCAAAATAGCTCCTGTCTTAGGATTTTGATGATGTCATGTGGCGAGAATACATCTAATCACTTTATTGTTGTTATTGTTGTTGTTGTTGTTGTTGTTGTTGTTGTTGTTGT
>RQTK01000285.1:374540-386603 GCA_003991915.1 Elysia chlorotica
TATTATTATTATTATTATTATTATTATTATTATTATTATTATTATTATTAACATTATATCAATAATAGTTATTATTATTATTGTTCTATTACTAATATAATCCTCCGATTATATAGAATTTGTACAATGTAACACCACGAGCTAAAAGCTGAGCACTTTTTGAGTAGGGAATATAACTGTCAGTGAGCCCCCCAGTGAGCACCCCCTAGGCCTGTGTGTTATCTCCTCTCTCTTAATTTAACGTGTTTTTTCTAGCGGTGTCAGGGCGAGAGGTCGAGATGGTGTATCGCCCACTCACACAGTTTAATTGTTCTGCCAGCGGAAGAGATACAGGGGACTGGAGGCTGGAATTGGAGTGAGTATAAAGTGGAGTCAGAGAACTCTCGTACGGCATGGCCGGTATCGTTTTAGATTTACATAAGACATAAAGGAGAGAATGAGAGAGTGAAAGAGAGAGAGAGAGATAGAGAGGGAGAGAGAGAGAGAGAGAGAGAGAGAGAGAGAGAGAGAAACAAAGAAAAACACAGAAACAGAGTTTGAAGGAGAGACAGATTGAGACAGAGAAAGACACGAGTTTAGAGATCTGTATGTGTAGAATCTGGCGGAGACCCTTGAAGATAAACACGGCAGATATTTATTGTAACTGTAGTTGTTTTTTAGTTTCCTATTATAGAACACGTCAGGATAATCAATATTTTTTTCTATAATCCCCGACTTTAAAACAAACAGAAGAGATGATCTAAAGAAACCACTGGATTTTCTCACAATCACGCTAGCCCCCTGAATACGCATTGTGTAAAACCTATATTATGTAAAATCTATGTACGATAACAATGTTTTTAGTGCACGAGATAAAATTTTAATGCATATTTTATTCAGATATTAAACTTTTTCTTATTATTGTTGTTTAGACACCCGTCGCTACAAACAGCATTGTTTGGGTTTAGGTCCTCGCCTTCCTGCTGATATCTTTAAAAGCTCTGTCTTTATAGCGGTGCTTTACTGCTTGGGTTGGTGTCAGGGTCAAGAGGCAGAGGGCCTGGTGTACTAGAAAATGCTTAAATAGGAGATATCCTTCTTTCCCGACTTAAGACAACTAGTATCCAAATAGTTTACATATCTTGTGTGCTTGAAATCAGTGTATGAGTAATCCAATAAGTGCATAAAATAAATGGCAACTCTAGGAACCACCCATCTGCGTTTGATGTGATTGAATTTCAGAGAAAACTGACTATTGTTAGGTGTGTAATCCTTCCCTGACCTATTACAAAACTCGAGGGAGAATAATTATTTATTATGATCAAACTTCAGGCTGGGATGACGTCTTAGATTGACAGGCTGAATTGGAGGTGGAGCCATGTAAGTAAAATGCACTATGAGAAAGGGACCAATAATCTTAGGTCGTAGGTACAACGTCTCTGTAAGCTTACAGTCCTTTCGTTATATGATATCATTTATGCGAATTAGAAGCCTTAAGACAAGCTATAAGTTACTGCGGCCTTGCAGGCCGACTTACGACAGCTTATGATTTTAATACTTAGGAATGCAAGCCATAATATACATAGTAATAGTACTTTTACTCACCGACTCTCTCTTCCTGGTGTCGTCCCCCCGGTCCAGCCCCCCTCTGCCGGGGCCCCCCAGAGACGAGGTCACCTGATGAAGTTCGGCCTTGACCCCGATTGTGCCAGCTCCGCCCACTCCCAGCGGTGACACGGCCTGCCCGCCCTGACCTACTCCAGCGCTGGAAGCCCCGCCCATCTTCTTGGTAAGCTCCGCCTTGAACCCCGCCCGGGAGAGCTCCGGGTCGTCCTTGGCGAGGATGTCCATGAGGTACGCGATGTAGGACGTGGCCAGGCGGAGCGTCTTGATCTTGCTCAGCTTCGTGTCGGACGGCACGTTTGGGATGCAGCCGCGTAGCTGGGAGAAGGCGTTGTTGATGCTGAGCGTGCGGCGGCGCTCCTTCTTGTTGGCCGTCACGCGGCGCTTGATGCAGCGCACCGGCACGCCGTTCTCGTACTGGATGAAGGCCTGGTAGTGCGAGCCGCCCGGCGAGTTGGAGCCCGGGGGCCCGAAGCTGTGCAGTCCGTCAGGGATGTGGCCGGACACCGTGCTCAGCTCGGGCGGCGGGGACAGCATCCAGTTGGGGAAGTAGCCGCCGGCCGACGCTGAGAGCGCGGCTGCTGCCGCCACCGCCGCGGCTGAGGTGGACCCGTGGGGAGGCGGGGTGGGCTCGGATCTGATGTGCTCCATGGGGTGGGAGTGGTGGGGGTATGGGTGGTAGCGCCCGGACACCTGATGGTGTGGGTGGTGGTGGTGGTTGTGGGTGAGAGGGTGGTGGTGCTGGGACATGAGGGTGTGGCCGGGGTACGGCGAGTAGAAGTCGTGGTGGGGCGCGCCGCTTGGCGGGGATATTCCGCCATGGTTGGGCAGGGCGGAGCCGGCAGAGTTAGCCCCGCCCAGTCCGATGTCTAAAGCCCCGCCTATAGGGGCGGAGTTAGAGCTGGTCTGTAGTCCGGGGTGTTGCGCGCTGTGGTAGTGGTGCGAGTGGTGGGAGTAGCTCTGTGGGTAGCCGCCTACGCTCAGACTCATCTTGGCGGGCGGTTCGAACTTCGGCTCAAATTTGGTCGTGAGTCGGTACACACTCCGGGTACAATTTGGTAGTCCGTCGGCACACTCTGGGTACAACTTGGCGACTGTACAAACTCCAGGTATAACTTGGTTGGTGGAAGCTGAGGAGTACAAACTAGAAGTGTAGCAACGCGAGTTCAAGTTCACTCATCAGCCATTGGATAACTCTCCTGCTGGGACGACACACCTGAAAAATCGAAGATGTAAATTGATTGACACAAAACAAAACAAAAAAACCTACGCAAAAAAAAAAAACAGCAAATAAAAAGAAAACAAAAAAACTATAGTTGTATTTGTAGCATAAACGGTCGAGGCAAGTGTCATTTAAGCAAGCTCATTTGAGGCAAGTGTGGTTTAAACAAAGTCACTTATTTCTTTTGCTGAGTTCACAGCCGTGTTCCTTACTGGCTAGGTCGGTGTCAGTGCATGTATAATGTGACAGACCATTTCCTGTGTACCCGTCGCAGTATAGAATTCTTGGGAACCGAGAAGTACAGCAGGGTAGCTCAGGTGGTAGATCGCTGGGCTTCTATTTTAGAGGTTCTTGATTCGATCCCACGATTGGGTAGATATAGTTACAAGGCATCGTGTAAAGGACGTCCTTGTGTAAAACTATCAGACTATGTTTGAGACCTCTCAGTGTATGATCCTCACTACGAACCCAAAACATTTTTAAAATAATTATTTAAGTGAGAGATCTCCGGCAGGAGACGTTAATGTTAATGATTGTTCTTTACTTGCACAAACCAAAAGTTTGGTCTCCCAATCGTATCAATTATTTTGTCCGGTACAGTCCCCTACTGGTTAGTTCAGGGTTAGTACATGAATGATGTGACTGGCTGACAGCACCATGCAATACACATGTATTGTCAGATATTAATTTTGGGACCCATCGATATAACGAATCTAGAAAACATTGTAACTTCGCTTACTACTATCAGAGAATTATTAGGGGCCACCGTAGTGCTCTGGGTTGAGTCTTGGAGGTTTGTAGTTCCAATCCCACGTGGTACATGATTGTATACTGTCGCCGTATAGAATTCTTCAAGAAAACAATTATGGGCGCAAAATAAGATATTATGGGGCTACTTATCGAGTCAATATGTTCGTTGGCCTAACTAATAATTTGGCAGGAGGTGTTGGGTTTATCACGTCTTCAAATGATTTCAAAAGGAAAAATGATTGAAAGCAATACAAACTTGTCAAAAGCCCTTAAGGGAACTGTATTAGATTGAAAAAAAGATTGATAAAAAAAACATCCAATATATGAAGGCTTGTCACATTTTAAACAGTCACTGCTTGTGGTTTAAAAAAAAACGCGCACACTTATCCATGGGCGTTGACAAAAGAAACCTGACTTGTGTACCCAATAAAATGTCATAGAAAATGAAATTCATACCAAAGAAGAAATTGATATCTTTAAAACCGATTTTTTTAAAACTATTTACAAAAATTATGTTGTGTCATCGCCTTTTGTCTCTGTTGAGCCCAACTTTTTAAATATAATTATATACACTAGGATTGCAATGGATTGAAAGAAATACTAGTGCGTACTTTAATTATAGCCAACGATTTAGTATCATTGATTTTAAAAGATGGGGGTTTTGGGGTTTAAGGACAGTAAGTTGGTGCGTTGTGTTTTGAACTAATGAAGAAATGGAGGTCGGGGTTTTAAATCTCAACTGGTGAACCCGTTTACTCTTCAGATAACTTAGATGTCCAAAAGCAAAAAATTTATTACAAAGAGAAAACAAAATTGTGGAGTAGTTATTCCTATTTATAATGTAAGAAAAGATTTTCCAAAGAAACAGAAAAAAATAGGGGATAAGTTGTCGCGTACCCTTTGTAAGCTTTACATCTCATCATAGTTAAAATTTAAACTTATATTCAACCTAATAACTTACCTAGCAATCTAAAAATCTACAATTGTATGGGAGGATGTCACGATTGGAAAGGCTAGACGACACATCTTTAATCCTTACACGCATGTTTTATTCAAGGGTCAGTATTAGGACACAGGTGATGCCGAAAATGTATAGAAATCTTTCTTAATGATAAGGCATCCCTCGTCTTGAACTTGAGAACACAGGGATTAAAAGAACTTGTGTTATTCAATCATTAAGGACGATTTGCCTGTATTTCATGGACACTGTAGTAGTGCATTATAAACATTCAGAATGTATGGAATAGGGAAGGGATAGCCTAGTTATATGAAGTCTATTCAATTTCATACTTGATAGAAAAATGTAATGAACAGTACAATGCCTGCACGTATTAATTATGGTTAACATTGTAAGTAGGAAAATGCAGAAAAAATGAAACAGCTCAATAATTTAAAAGTGCATGCACAGATCAGATTTATACAGGAACACATTATTGTGTTAGAAGACTTCAAAAGTAGAATTTACTCACCTTTCAAATAATATGAAATAATGTACTCTCCGTAATGTTAATAAACTTTCTTTTTTTAATCCGATGATATTCCTTGTGTAGAGTCGTGAAGATCTAGATGTATAATGATCCCGAATATTGTGCAGAGCTGTGAAGATCTAGTGTATAATGATCCAGAAATGTAGAAATACAGAGTCTAGGCAGATTCCACTGGTCAAGTAGCCAAGACAGAATAAACTCTTGAGTCCTAACAAGCTGGTATAGCGAGCTCAAAGTCTTGGACAAGCGAAAACAAAACCTCCCGTAGTCTCGCACGTGCCTCCAGTTGAAAATCTTCCAGTTTTTCCACGCCCACTTTACAGCCGAGCATCCAATGCGCGCTGCTGCTGTGAGAGCGACTCCATTTGGCCCCGCCCTCAACCCTTGCTGCGATCAATAATCGCCCCGCCCACCCGTCTACCCCGTCTGTTGAGGTGACGGCGGACTGGCTAACGAGGAAAAGGGGGCGGTCGTACAACCGCACGGCGGGAATCTCCGGAAGTTTGTGATACCAAGGGTGGCTAATGTTGATGGCAGCGGGTGATCGTTTGTCTAAAGCAGTTTAGGCGTTATCTAGCGGAATGTGGCCTGCAGCGCCGCGCCTCTCAGGGCTTAGAACGGCTTCACAGACGAGAAATATATACCGTAATAGTGCAAGCTAGGTTTTCCCTTTCTCTGTCCTCCGTAGACCATGATTGGAACCTCCCCGCCAAAAAAACATTCTCCTCTCTCTCTCTCTCTCTCTCTCTCTCTCTCTCTGTCTCTCTCTCTCTATCTCTCTCTCTCTCTCTCTAACCCCCTCTCCGTCTTTTTGTCTCTTTCCGTCACTAACATCTCCTTCATATCTTTCTTTCCCTCGCCCTCCCCCTATCTCTCTTATTCTTTCCCCCATTTCTGTCTCTCTCATTCTCTATACCCCTTTTTCTTTCTGTCTCTTGCTCATTATATTAACCTATCTCTCTTCATCATTCTCTTCCCTCCACCCCCCCACCCCTCTCTCTCTTCCTGTATGTCTGTCTGCCTGTCTCTCTCTCTCTCTCTCTCTCTCTCTCTCTCTCTCTCTCTCCCTCTTTCTATCCCTAAATGAACGTGTACATTAATTAAATAAACCTAGGTATCATACAGCATAGTTTCCTTTTCTTTGAAGATGCTGGGGAAAAAAGTCAATAAAGACAATAAAATTCCATCGCCCTCCGTTCTCTAGAATGAGATGCAGGTTTATTCAAATGGCGACGAATATCAGCAAGTCAATTTCCTGGGGTTGTCCAAAACCCGTTTAACTCAAGTTATTTTAGACTGTTGTGATTTCCACAGGGGCAGCTGCAGAGTAATGTGAATGTGGCCATAACTACCGTGTTAGGTCTCTAGGTGTCTGCTTAATGTCTGTATGTCTCTTAGGCCTTCTTTGTACATGTGCATATAAATTATTTAGTACAGAATACAGAATACAGAATACACTACAGAGATCTTCATTCACCCCTCAAGGGGAAATTAAAGTACACTCTCTTCTTACAACAAACGAAATTATAATGTAGTACTGAACTGGGGCTGGAGGTAATCCTTCTATGAGAGTGAGAAGAAGGGACAGAGAGAGGGGAGAAGAAAGAGGGAGAGACAGAGAGATATAAAGAAACAGAGAGACATAGAGGGAGACAGACAGGCAGACAAACAGATAGATAGAGACAAAGGGGCAGACGTAAAGAGTGAGAGAGGGGGGGGGGTATGATTGGTTGTTTTGAAGTTTATCTGTAAGTTGGGCGTTTTACCCTTTACAAAACATAATGATTATACAGTCATGATTGTATAATAGAATATTGTGTAATTATAATAATTATTAAGGTAACCAAGTTATAACAATTATTACAATTACAAACGATAGGGAAGAGTTTTACAAAAACAACACTGACAACGACAGCGGAAATCCCCATTAGAATATCCTCTCTTGTAATAATTTATAAGTTTGAACAAATTAATGATAGATAGTTTTCAACTGTGCGTCATAAGCATAACTAATAGTAATAGAATTTTTTTTTCATATTGATGGTTGGTTGGTTGGGTTGGTTTAACGTTTCATGTTGAAAGATAATTCTAGTGGATGTGCAAAGTTGAGAGATCCTCATCGTGTACTAAATGTGCGTTATCATTATTAGATCATTTCGTTCTCTTTTTCTATTTGTCATATGTGCAACATTTACAGAATTCTGTGGTTTGCGTGCATGAATTTGTGCAAACTCTGGTACTCCGAATCGAAATCTTGTTGCGGTTAATTTCAAACAATAACTCTGTCAGTAGATACATACTGTGTGAATGATGAGTGGAATGTCGTACCTCAATAACATGTATTTTAACCTCATTTTCTCTTTATTTCCATTGTTTTCTCACATTATCTGATGATTTGTATGAATAAAACAAAACAAAACAACAACAAAAGTAGAAGTCACGCCTCTTTAATGAATATTTAAAAATAACCAGACCTTCTTGATAAGATTCATACATTCAGAGCTGTATTAAAAAATTAACACCGACCTTTAAAACAAACAAACAAGGAACAACAACAAACAAGAACATACAAATAAAAAAAACACACAAAAGAAACACACGTACTGAACTTCATACCGTACTTTACGTTTCCAGTTTATTTTTTTTCTTTTAGACAATATTGTTTATAACAAACAAAACAAAAAGCTCTCTAATGGAAGCTAAATACCCCTTCGATCTTTTTCATGTTACAATTTTCCACAATCATGTAATCACAGTGTGTGGCAGATTCTATATAAACACAGGCGCCAACAACAAACAATTTATTTATCTTTCTAATTTTTGAGACTGGTGGTTTAGATTCCATTCTTAGTTTTCAGACTGGTAGTTTTAGACCGTAGCTGCCATGACACAATGTTTGACGAACCAGATGGACGCATGGAAGTCTTCCTCTTACCCCCCACACCTCCTCCTTCCCCCCCCCCCCCCCCGCCTCACACCACACACACACACATCCCCCTTTTTTTCTCCAGGTCAAGTACAAGTGTACCTTTTCTACCACCATGACTGACTGCCAGACCAAGATGACGCGTGAGCTTTGTGGCTCACTCTCTGAACCGCCGCGGCGTCTAGCGGGCCTTCATGGCCCAGGACTTAGGCGATACCAGATAAAGAGACACTGCCATGTCCAAGGCCCTGACATAACCAGAGAAGAGCTGGAGATCGCTGGGCGGATCAATTAGATAATACTCTGGACTGACAGACAGCAGGTCGCAGGTTCCAGTCTCAAAACTGATGTAATAACATGTTTGGAAAACTTAGGAGACGTAAAAAGATATCGTTAAAGAGACCAGTCCATAGAGAATTGGACTTACATGTAGAAGGTACATGGTCCATCTCTAGATAGAGCTCCAAAACGTTTATTCGAATGAGCGGTAAAATATAATAAAAAAAAAATTACTCTGCATTAAGGACTGATGAAATAATGTTAATAGAATGTAAATTTGTTAAAGCTGTGGTGAAATTGGCACGTTTTTTTTTTGTTTTTTTGTTTTTTAGTTATGTAGGCAATTATTTTCGGTTGAAAATAACGGCAACAATAATAGTAACAGCAGCAACAGAACAAAACACCAATAATAATAATACATATAATAATAATGAACGTCACAAAATATATAATAAGTTTTTATACTAAAACAACTTAAATCTAGGAACCCTGGCCTGAATAATAATAATAATAATAATAATAATAATAATAATAATAATAATAATAATAATAATAATAATAATAATAATAATAATAATAACAAACGCTAAAGGAAGGGATTTTCTTTTAATCCAACCTTTTCTCCTTTAATCCACATCGCCGAGTCACGTGTATTTGGCCTGGTTGCGATGAACTCAGGTCTATCTCGCTACCTTTCATTCATCTTTTGTTGCCGGCCGACGGGGACTCACGTCAACAAGGATGAAGCAAAGCAAAGGGTGCTGTACATGCTGCGGAGATAAATGGTTTAATTTCTAACCAAACACTCGTCAAAGGAATTAAAGAGGGGAGGAATTAAGGAAAAATATCGTCGCATTTCATTTGTATTCCTTTGATCTTAACCGGGGCCTGAGTTTGATTTTAACCCGCTCGGCACTAACGTTTGGCGAGAAGGGTGAGGCCGCACATAAAAGAGCCTGTCTCAGCCTGTCTCAGTCTGTCTCAGTCTGTCGCGCTGACGACGCTCATACCTATCTTTGATCCCATACCAGGCTTACCTCTGCTGACATCCGTTTCCTGCCTACCTGTACTTTTATGCCCTTCTCTTTTCTTTATATAGTTTTTATACAAACGATGTTCTCGACCAAGAGAACTACACTACGGAAAAATTCCTGCCGGTCGCGATTCTGTCGTGTTTATATATAATCGGTGAGGTGTCGCTACAAGGCTTGAAAAGTTTATCAAATTCTGGGCACGGAGTCGGCAAAGGGTGCAAATCCCCCTGTCCAAACAGGAGACCCTTGAACGATGTTTGTAGAAAAAGAAGAGCGGCCCTAACTTCTGTCTACCTCACTGACTGGGAAGAGCGTCTTACAGTCCTGAGAATGTGAGAGTCTCCAGTAGAGGGGGATGCGGAAGCTCTGGGGTAGAACATCGGGTTCCGACGCAGAAGGTCCGTGGTTCGAGTCCTGGCCATTTGGTCCCAAATTTGTTCGGTCGGTGTCAGTTTAATGTGACCAGTTGAGACAGGAGAAACGGTATTCCAGTGTTGTCTTTGTGTGGCACAAACGTTAGTCTTGGGGCCCTTCCACAGTATAGCATATATAGTGCTGATGTTGAATGTAAAGCAACATTACAAACAAAACAGTCTGCAGTAGATAGGGGTGTAATCACTGATCGTCGTCGTCGTCGTCTCTCTCTCTCTCTCTCTCTCTCTCTCTCTCTCTCTCTCTCTCTCTCTCTCCCTTTCTCTAGGTTTAACGTCTCCTAATTACGCCCGAGCTGAGTTTCTATCCTCTGACCACCTGCTCGTCTGTCCAGAGCTCTATCAACTGAGCCTCCAGTGTTTGGTGATTCCAGAGCTGTGTTTACACTTTTGATTTGTATATAAAAAAATGATGTATAAAAAATACAGCAGAGATTGCATGAGAGAAGCTGTTGTCTTGTTTTCCCAACACGATGTGACCGAGTGAGCCAGAAGTCCAGGTATCCCCGCACTATGTGTAGCAACATGTACAACTGTCAGACGTTAGTCTTGGGACCCCTCATTAATAAAGCCTCACTGCTGGCATCGATCTAATCTCACTCCCTCCTGGTTTTGACGTTTCCAAGGTTTGCAATTATATTATATACGGTGATGGGTCCTAGGACTAGGACTAAGATATACAGACAGTGTACCAGAGTTCCAGTTTCAATCTGACATCAGGTAGTCCTGGGGTAGAAAATCAGCTTCCGATGCAGGAGGTCAGTGATTCGAGCCCTGGCGTTGTCGCCCTCTACTGGTTGGGTCAGTGTCAGTTTAATGTGACCGGCTGAGACAGGAGACATGGTATCCGCACCATGTCTCGTGTGTAACATCACAATATATTGTCAAATGCCAGTCTTGGGGCCCGTCCACAATATATACTATAGGTTGCTGACGTTGGAGGTTAAACAAACTCAACGACATCTATCCAACGAATGAAGGACAAAATCTCTCAAATCAGTTTTGGAACCGAACCGGCCCCCTCCTGTTTGATAGCCCAATGCTCTGCCCCTCCCACCAGCTCACCCGTCAGTATCGGGACGGCGGGAAAAAAAACTGAAGGAGAGACGGGGGTGGGGGCTCTAACAAAGCACCAGGAAAATTTGTAATGTACCGTGACCAGTCATAATGAGGCCCTCGCTCCCCTCAGTGGAAATCTGGAAATCAAAGAACCCCAGGCCTGATCAAACTGCATGCATCTCCGAAACTCTGGAGGAGAGAACTGGTACAGTGAGAGCTGAAGGGCCTACCGTCCACTAGCTTCCCCCGGGAGATCATACAGGGCGCAAACATTTCCTCTGAACTGAAAGCGATTCCTAAGTTAGATTTGTAGCATGGGAGAGGGCTTCAAGCTACAGCTCTAGGTCTAGCCTTCTGCAGGTTTAGCGGTAACTGCTCGTGGCGGGAAACTCACTGTGCCTTTGTTGGGGGTTACGATCCTTGGTTTGATTGGCACCAGAAATCACATTATTTATTACAAGCCTTGCGTTAACGAGGTCGACGATATGTAAGGGAGACTACCCCGGCGTCCTAAAATAGATCTACTCTAGACTTAGGGAGCAAATGTTGAGCAATCAAAACCATGGCCATTGAGTTCTAAATTAGATTTAAAAGAGGCAGACTACTGGGATTATTTTAAGTACAGGTGGTTTTTTAAAGATATGTTTGATAGCGGTATCCCTCTATGTATAGAAGGACAAGTCAGATTCCTAGTAAATGTAAATGTGATTAGACCAGATGTTATCGACCTGTGGATCACAAAGTCTATGATTCCCTGTATTGGCTTCAAAGATTCCCAGGCATTATTAACCTTACGATCTGCATGACGATACTGGATTTTATAATGACACCTCAAGGCGTAAGGTTTCCTGATCGCTCATTGGCTCCGTAGGTCTAAGGTAGGACTGTGATTGGTCGTCAATCCAGATTCCCTCACATCGTCTTTGTATTGGAATTTGACCCAGTTGTCACAAGCACTCTAGTCATAGAGATGGACAATTTGACCCTGATCTCCCGCCCCGTACAATGTATCCCTCAATGTATCCCCCCTAATCTTGACCCCGATGTTTCTCCGACTTGTTGCTGGAGTCCCGCGGGGATCCTGCTGCTTGCCTGATGAAAGAAACAGATTAGACAGATTAGGGAGATGTACGGCGGAGATGGGCGGCGCGGAGAGAGAGATGGAGAGAGATAGAGAGAGAGAGAGAGGGAGAGAGAGGGAGAGAGAGACAGAGACAGACAGGCAGACAGAGAGAGAGATGGAGAGAGAGAGAGAGAGAGAGAGAGAGAGAGA
>RQTK01000285.1:386765-410555 GCA_003991915.1 Elysia chlorotica
CACCCCATCTTTCCCCCCCCCCCCCCTTCCCTATTCTTATCATCCTTAGATTCCCATGGAGTCCAGCTCTTATTTCAGATTTACTACGGTCTTGGCTTGGGGCGGGGGGAAATGCGGGGGTGGGTGGTAGTATTTTCAAGATTGGGTTGTCAACAATCGTTTAAAGAATGCATGAAAGCAATCACAACTGTTGCTATGATGGGATGGAATAATTATGTTAATTTTTTTAACATCCCGTGAAGTTTTTAAACACGATGCGGTAGATTTCGGTTTATTTGAACCTCAATATAAGTATTCAATCATGATACAGTCAATTATGGGGAAGTTTGCAGCCAGAAGACTGGGTGTACGAGGAAGGCGTTCATGAGTGGTTTCATCTTTTTAACTTTAATGGAAGAGAACAGTGTGGGATAAGGAGAGAGGAAATAAGAATGGGGGAACGCTACACAGAGAGAGAGAGAGAGAGAGAGAGAGAGAGAAAGAGAGAGAGAGAGAGAGAGAGAGAGAGAGAGAGAGAGCGAGAGAGAGAGGCGTGGAGAGAGATATGGAGAGTGGTGTGGGAATGTCGTAGATGTTAATTGAAAAGAAGAGAGACATAGGCCTAGAGATTAAGTGAGGGAAAAACAGAGAGTGAGTGAGGGAAACAAATAGAGATGGTGAGTGCGGTTGAGATAATAGAAATGTAAAGAGAAAAAAAAAACCAACAGGTTTCTTAGATATATTCATTGATAGACAGAATGATTTAAAAAATTGCCATGTTTTTTTTTTTAAATGTTTAAAATGTATTTATTTTTCTAATAATTATATACATGTAGATAAACACGTGCATTGTATAGTATTAAGTTTAACATTCCCAAATTGGAAGAAATACGTATGTATAAACAGAAAAGTAGAAAGGGAGAGAACAATGACAACGCTAAAAAGGGAGACCATCGGAAGACACGGCGAAGGGCATAATAATGTGCGCCTGGCAAGTTAATTGAAACGGAGACGAGAGTATTAAAAACCTCCCAAAGTTGGCGGATTTTTTTCAGGGGCGGATGGAGTAAACAGTTTGTGATGCGTCAGGCACAATAACAAAATTACACCCAGTTGAATTCTGCGTCTGGTTGGAAAACATTAAGCGGCCAACCGAGGCATTGCGATTACGCTGCCTTTTGTGAAAACGGAGTCGGCAGGGGAGGAAATCTGCAGCGCCGCACAATCGTAGCTTTACAGGCTTTGCAATACACTCCATGATTACAGAGGACATAGGCACGGGACTTTCTTGTCGCTCATTGGATCCTTAAAGTTAGGGTAGGGCTATGATTGGTCGCCGTGCTGATTCCATTACCACAATACTAGAGTCGTCGCCTTCGCTACTGTATACGATTCTCGCATAGCCTCTTATCTTAGACTGGCGGAGCCGTACTGAGCGGCGAAAAGAACCCATACCTTGACGTCACGATTAGGTTGTTCGTATCGCCCTGTGGGTCACACGGCTTGCACTGACTTCTCTCTCAGTCGCAGATCTTTTATTCCAGAGTTTTGTGGCACCGTGTGTTTAGAGAGAACCAGCCAGAGACGCTAAGTGCAGGCTTTCGGAGATTCCCTGAAATTGCACTGTCGTCAGGCGGTTCCCCCCGGAAATGGAAAAGTAAACCAAGTGGTCGCTGCTGTATACAAACCGATCTGGCTCCGGGACGAGAGATGGCCCGCCGTAATGACCGGTTGGAGCGGCGAACATACAGGGCTACAGAGTTTGACACGAGTGTAAACCATTCAAATACTTTCCGGAGGTCTTTCTCCGCAAATAGCTTTATTCTATGTACCGAGAAGCGGGGAATTAAAAATGAAGTCTATAAAGCGGATGTAGTCGGAGATTGTAGAGGGATAACAACTTGAAAGCTTGGTTGAACCGGGGGTAAAATATCGGCCTCCGATGCAACGGGTCAAAGGTTCGAATCCCGCTCTCACCGCGTTGCTCAGTTCTGGTTGGTGTGGCTTGTTGTCCTTGTCTGGTATCGCCGTAAAGGGCATTTTGAAGACCTGGTATGGCTTGGCGGCAAACCGTTGGCATTCCATCGTAGGTTTGAATCTTACTCTCTTCCCACGCGTCGAATTCTCCTTAAACATGAGGGACGTACAACTAATGAGAGATAACGAGTAATTAGTATTGTCTGAGACTTGAGAGACTTAAACATCAAGAGTTACTTCTCTGACGTGATTTACAGAAACTAATCCAATCTAGATCTACATGTAGTACGATTTGGCGGGATCTGATACGGTGTATGATACCCTGTGGTACCAAAGACGGCAATCTTCGCGGACAACAAGGGACGTAACTCTAACGGAGGGTATCCAAGTCTGCAGGCAGCCGACCATTCCCATACTCCCCGGAGCCGTGCGGGTCAGCCAATCAGAACGAGGCTAAAGCGCAACCTAACGAGCCCAGCTCTTTCATCTCCCCCAAGGGCGGATCACTCTGGACGCAAGAGTCGTTACAAGCATCATTATCACAGAGATGCTTATCGCCCCTCCAGATCCAGGGCTGTGATTGCTTGACCTGCTACCTCTTCTCTCTGGGCCCACACAGGCCCACACAACCAGACACAGGCAGACAGGTTGCGCTTTGATCAGGTCTTTTGGCCGAGCTGAGACAAACCAGCGCTCACCACGGGGGGTCTGAACCCTGTCATGTTGACAAATATCAGAGGACCCCGTGCTTCAGTGTGCTGTGTGCACGTGTGAATATCTCCCTTCATCACCAGTTGTTTCACGCCATGTGCACCGAAGAGAAATTGCCCACCAAAACTGCCAACAGCGGAATCTTATCGGAGGATTGAAGGTTCGATCCCTTTTGTAGCGGCCGCGGTTGTTGTTTTTTTTTGTTTGTTTGTTTTTTGTTGTTGTTGTTTTGTTGGTTTTTGTTTGTTTGTTGTAAATCTCCTGGGTTGGTACAGGTTTTGCTATTCAAACAACATAATGTATACAATAATCACTCCCTTTAGGTAATTTTATGTGATTTGTCTGAGCCCCTACTGGCTCCGTCAGTCTAGGAATAGAAATGAGATTGGACGCCGGTGCAGATTCCCTTACCAATCGTCTTGGTCTTTGCTAAGGGTCCCACTATCGCCAGGCCTGTGGTGTCAGTCCAACATGGCCGAACTAGTTAGTCCCGGGCGTTACTGGCAAAGACAAGTCCACCATTCAAGGGTATGGTGACAACATTCTTAAACTTTTTGTTTCAGATTCAACTTAAAAAAAAAATTCAAATTCGGTCTCTTTTTGTTTGTTTGTTTTGTTTTTTGCTCTGAACACTGACAACAAAACCAAAGTATATTTTACATAAAACCTACCCTTTGGTTTCGATATATTAGTTATGAATCATGAATTGGAGTGTAAACATACTATCTGTGGTCAAGTAACCAGCTCTAAAACCGGCTTGGGGTTCTGGAATTGTTGAGTGCTCATTACGCAACCTTTGTAGCCTTTTGTTAAGTGTGTAGGAAACAATTTTGCCTAAGCAATTGAGCAAACGTGTTCCTGTAATCATTATCATCAGTTATATCACCCTTTTTGTGTTAACAAAATATAGACGTTCTCCACTGTTCTGGATAGTCTCTGGAGAAAAAAAAACCCCAACTAAATAACAATTTTTGTAGAATTTTTAGTAGTTGTGGACACCCATTTTAAAGCAAACAGGCGGAAAACCGTCTGACCCGCAGGCTTTTCCTTTGTTAATATAATTTAAGGCTTGTTTTGTTTCGTTTAGCCAATTGTCGTCATTTAACGAGTGTAGACTATCTGCATAATCTCTTGAGCAGTTCAATGCAAAGTCTTCGCCATCGTCATAAGAAATGCGAATGGTATGATTGATTTGTATCTGATACTGGTACCGAATTGAGAAGATTCTTAAAATACAAATAACACTCTTGGTTCTTTATAGAGTATTCGTTACTTGTTTGTTTGTGTAAAGAATCAGAAACTACATACTCATTCACAAGGTTCAATTGTAGTTTCAAATTTCTTACAGTTATATAAGTTCATAAAAACTGGAGATACGATTTTTGAAAATTAATGTTCGGTTTACAGTAGTTTTCTTTTTAATAATAAAAAATTTAATTATTGACTGTTTAATTATTAAAATCGCTGGGTTAGGAAAGCGTTAAGTATTCTTCATCTTATTTTTCCTAATGAACAGAAACCTAAATTATGTCTTCAAAATATTGGTCTGTGCAAACTTTAAAATTATTGATAGTACAGCACAAAATTTCACAGGATCTCAGAACCGTAAAATGAATAACATTATTCCACTGTTGTAGTTGTACATCATTAATGACACATCAAAAACCAACTGCCGCATTCGCAGTGTCAAAAACAACAACAATATGTAAAAATAACAATAACAGCAAACTAACACTAAAGCAAAACAAAATGAACACGCCCAGAGAGAGAGAGAGAGAGAGAGAGAGAGTGATACACAGAGAGAGTGAGAGAGATAGAGACAGAGACAGAGAGACAGAGAGACGTAGATAATAATATGTCATAATTATATTACTGTCTTTGGACCAAGCTCTGGTATTTCACAGGTTTTTTTGTTTGTGTCTGTAAGTGTTTGTATGTAGATAGTTAGATAGATAGATAGATAGATAGATAGATAGATAGATAGATAGATAGATAGATAGATAGATAGATAGATAGATAGATAGATAGATAGAAGGAGACAACCCGAGAGGGACAGAGAGAGATAGACAGAGATGAGGGAGCGAATGATGAAGGGAGGTAGGGGGAGACACAGAGACAAAGAGACATACATAGGGGAAAGAGGGGGGGGGGGGGAAGATAGATAGATAGATAGATAGATAGATAGATAGATAGATAGATAGATAGATAGATAGATAGAAGGAGACAAAGCGAGAGGGACAGAGCGAGATAGACAGAGAGGAGGGAGCGAATGATGTAGGGAGGTAAGGGGAGAGACAGAGACAAAGAGACATGCATAGGGGAGGGGAGCACAAAGCATAAACTGCCTTTGCGATAAGCTTCATGTATGTACTAAGACAGGTAGACAGACAGACAGACAGACATACCGATAGACAGAGATAGTGTGTGTGTGTGTGTGTGAGAGAGAGAGAGAGAGAGAGAGAGAGAGAGAGAGAGAGAGAGAGAGAGAGAGAGAGAGAGAGAGAGAGAGAGAGAGAGAGAGAGAGAGAGAGAGAGAGAGAGAGAGCGAGAGAGAGAACATAGACAGAACAGACAAGCAAACAGACTCAACGCAGAAATTGAACAAAACAAAACATAAACTAACAATTTTTTTCAACATGGTGCCATGTAGCCTTAACAAAATGGTTTGCTGAAGCTAAAATATTATGGCTGCAGCTATACGCAAGTCCGCTGATCCAGTAATAGGCCTACTGGATCTTGCCTTTACAATTTTCGTTTCCGTGGTAAAAGAGTTCACAACATGGCTGCGCCCTGTCCTTGCTGCATTTTGGCTTCTCTTTTCGATCGGTCTTAGAGACATAGATTTTAGATCTACTCCTGCTGAATAAGTTTTATCGTTATAGATGTCGAAAGATCTAAATCCGTTTCTAAGTGATAAGTTATTGTAGGTAACGACCGGTGGAGAACCCTAATTTTTGGTATTGTTGTTGTTGTTGTTGTTGTTGTTGTTGTTGTTGTTGTTGTTGTTATTATTATTATTAAATTATAGTCTAATAGAATCTTGATTTTTTGCTTGTGACATAAACCTGAGCGCTGTGAATGTCGCTGATTACTGTCAGATTTTAACAGATCTAGATCTAGATCTAGATCTACTCTAGATCTTGATCTAGATCTAGGCACTCCTTGATCTAGTTCTAGATCTAGATCTAGATCTAGGCTAGGTTTTTATATATTTTCATTAAATCTGAATTTAGATCTAGATATATCTACTGGTGTGTGCCTGTAAGACCCACATTACTCTTATTTCAAGTTGATCAGTTAAACTGGTTTGCAACTCTCCAATTCGACATTTTAAAATTAATCATATTAGAATCTATACAAGCCTATTTTTAACTAAAAGACTGCATTCATATCTTTCCTGCAATTTAGCATGATATATTGGTTGCTTCCAATGTTCTTCCTTAAGTTTGAAATGCCAAATATATGAAATAAGGATGGCAATCAGCACTTAGATCGGGGCACAACTTCTTTATATACCCTGAGCTGATTTCACTTGTCTGCTTAGTTTCGTTATGGAATGGATTCGAGTAAGGGCAGTTTATCAAAACGACAAACTCAGTATGTTGTGTCTATTTTTTATCACAGTAAACAAAAATGGAAAAAGACGTAACCAGAAAGTGTTGCATACGATTCAAAGAGACAATTATGTGGGATACGGTGTTTTATCAATACATTTATCAGTAATTTCAAAGTGTAATTGAGATAGAAATTTTTTATAAGCTGCCATTACTAGGCCATATCCAGATAAAGATTTCATTCAGGGTATCGTGCCGATTGTGAAAGCAGACAAGATGGCGGACTAGTGAAACGGTCAGAAACCTGCTCGGGGTGTAAAATGAAGTTGCGCCCTTAGACCCGTATTTTGTGACCTCATTGTTTTAGTTAAAAAGGTTAATCAAAATAAATTGCTTTTTTCTCAGCAAAATTCTTTTACAAACATCATCTTGGCTGCATTTTAAAACATATTTCATTGAAGATGTTCTGTTTTGCAATTCAAGGCTTCATATGCTCACATATTTAAAACATGTATGTATGTACCCATAACAAAAAAAATTGTTCCCTCTTACATGCTGTTAAATTGAATCAAATGTATATTATGTCTGACAAAGGCAAATTGCTCCATGTGATGATAAAGGCTTATCCTATCTTTACATTAATAACTAACCAGAAATGCTAAAACAGGGTATATATATATATATATGCTTCTAGCCTCTAAAGCTACACTGTCTTTCTTCAGTGCTACTAGACATAGCCTTAAAAATTAACAATAGTTAAAGCTTACATTTATGTAGACCCATTCTGTAGAGGTAAAGTAAGTTATACATACATGAGCCTTTTAATCAGGATGCACTAAGACTTAAGGATTTGTTGTTGTACACTATGATACCACAATTTATGATTTGCTTTTAATGAGCGAACTCATTCAAAACTGTTCATGCTCCGCCTATAGATGTATTAACAATAAAGGGGGCGGAGAATGAAGCCATGAACCATCATCCGGGCTCTGAAGATCAAGAAATGGGTCGAGGGCAAAGTGTAAGACTTGCGGTGAACATCAGGAACTGGCTGCCGAACCAGGCCCAATGGACTCACGCGGCTCAGTGCATTCAGCACGAGGAGAAAGAGAGAGTCGGCAAATTCATGTTCAAAAGAGATGCAAAATCTGCAATGGTGAGGATGCATGCTCTTGGTTCACAGAAAACAGTTGTTAGTACAGTGGAATCCACTTACAGTAACATAAACCAGCTGTTAAAGAAATTAAACTCATTTATGTGTATTTATATTATAAACTATTTGCCATGCACCAAATCTCTTTGTTTTATTTGTTTGTTTGGTGTAATTTTGGTATACAAACTTTTAGCCGGCGCCATAAGGTTTAACTAACAGATTCCACTGCTTGTTAATATTGTTTATTATAGGTGTATGCTTTGCAGGTAGTTTGAACATGTGTGTAAATCTTTACGACGTCTCAGGATGGACAATATTTTAATGCTTTGAGTTCCTCCTGGGAAAGAGTTATTGTTAGATTGTGAAATTCTATTTTATTATCATTATGCATTGCAAGCTAGCATAGAAACTCACTAATGTTGTTTGTTTGTTTTTTTAACAACAAAAACAATTTTAGTTACAATTGAGTCAACTTTAAGTTTGGTTGATACATTGGTCAGTAAAGCGTTTCTACTTCTCATATTATTTGTTTATAAATTTTGTTCCTGATTGAGAGGGTGGATATCATGCAAAAAAGTGTTTTATTAATTTAAAGGCAATTTTCATCTATTACAAAAAAATGACAGCCAGGATGTAAACAAAATATTATTTTGTCTGTTGTTAATTTTTCATTCACTTGTTAAGGTTCTTATTTTTTTGTTTTTTTATTGGCCATAAGGTTTTTGCTAGATTTTGTATTGGACATAATAACACAAGTGACTTTTGCATTAATTTTTTTTTTTTTCTAAAGGTGGGTCGACTCCTCATGAGGTTCTCCCTGTCCAAGATTCTCGGGATTCCCAGTCGAGCGTTGCTGTTTGGGAGGACGGAGAAAGGAAAACCGTTTCTAGTGAGCCCCGTGGACAGATCAAGTGCCAGGTGTGATGTGAGCTTCAACGTCTCGCATCAGGGCGACTACGTTGTTTTAGCCGCTGAGAGAGGGGGTGCCGTGGGCGTGGACGTCATGAAAGTAGAATGGCCTCGTGAGTACATTTGATAAGTACAATTAGTGTCACATTTTTGTTTGTTTGTTCAGTATACTATGTACATGAATGAGTCGTTTCCTACAGAATCTAACATGTTCTATCATTATACCTGAGCATGTGTACATGAAAAAAAAAACACTTTGTTTTTGTTGTAATAATAATCTTCTTTTTGATTCTCTTCATTGATTAGAGGAAAAAGCGGTATGAATAGTAGGGTGGAACAAAGAGCTGTACGAAAAGTAGAACTATTAGTATTAATATTATTAACTATATGTTATATACATGTACTAACTTTAGTGGCAGCTGCAGACACAGTTTCAGTGTTTATTCTGTTTGCAGAAAAAGTACATGTATGTAATATAAGAAAAAGAAATTTTAGTATTTACATGTATATTAGTGATATTATTGGTGATAGTTGGAAAGCTCACTTATTCTTAAAGATGAGATCATCCGGCTTCTTTTTTCTTTCTCCTTAATTATTTTCTTTGCAAGGCATAAAAAAAAATATAAGCTTGCGATGATAGACTTTATTTTAACACCCACTAGAAAATGTTTTTTTGTGAAATTTTTCTGTTGTGAATTTTTATACCTGTGTTTGCAGGAAACTCTCCTGTCTCTGCCTTTTTCAAGACGATGCACAAGCAGTTTTCTGACCGAGAGTGGTCTGAGGTGAAGCGCCACGCAGACGAAATGGACCAGCTCAAAGTGTTCTACCGGCTCTGGGTAAACAGATCAAACACATAATATGCATGATAATGATGGTTATGATTCTGAAATTTTCATTTTCAATTTTTTGTTTTCTTTATGACTAGCTTTCTAAGATTGGTAACAATTGTTTTAGTTTGTGTCAGTATATAGAGTGAAGATGTCAGTATATAGAGTGAAGATGTCATATTTCTTCAAAATTTAGTTATTGGCTGTATATAAGCACAAATGAAGGTTCGAAGAAAAAATTTGCTGTTTTAGGGGGTGTTTTTTGTGTGCATATATGCCACAATGGCATATTCAATATTTCTGTTCAACTATGAACTCCATAAATTGTCATGAATCTTACTGCTATAGATCTTCTGAGCTGATCTACACCGCTTCTACAAAAGGGAAACGATTTTAAATTGCACAGTGTTTGTGTTCGTCAGAGCTTTTGGAAAAAAATTTTCAGCTTTAAAATTGTTTGTGGAGCTTTTGAAGGGAAAGCATTTAATCGTCATAATTTGTGGTTTTGAGATTTTAGGAAAAATACATGTAGGTTTTTTTAATCAGTTTCTGAGTCTGTAAAAGTGAAACTGAAAGAAGACCCCAACAAACAAAAAGTCTACAGATATTTCAAAAAATTTTAAAAATCCATAAAACTACACATTCTAGTGTTTAATAATGACTTTACACAAGGGGAAGTAAGAATTTTAACTTTTGTGTTTTTTTCGTTGTCCTTAACACATATTAATTTGTTTGTTCCAGTGTCTGAAAGAGAGCATCGTCAAGGCGTACGGGACAGGCATTGGGTTTGAGGTGAGCCGACTCAACTTCAACTTGGACTGTCGCGACGTGAGGGAGGGTCAAGTCGTCACCAGCACGTCAGTCGAGATTGACGGAGACCTGTCGCCAGAGTGGACCTTCGAGGAGTCCTACCTGGACGGACATTGTATCGCCGTGGCTGCCGATTACACATCCAACGTGAGTTTACACGTCTGAATCAGCACTAGATGTACATGACTTTTGGCTTTGTATCGTGATCTTTAGAGAAGTCACTTAAAGTTGGCGTCATTTAAGAAATTGTCGCTTTTTCTTAAAACTGGGTTGAGTCAGTTCTTACTTAATGTTAACTCCTACTTTAAGTCAACATCATATGTCAGTCTCAGTCTAGGTTAATAAGGTTAACTCTTGCTTGAAGTCAACACTTTTGTCCAGTCCCATGGGTTTGGCTTCACCAGGATTTCACTGTGCTAAGAAAGAGGGAATTGATGTGGGTGTGAGTTTCTGCACAAGGGCTGTCATGTCATGTCGATAATTTGAAGCTATCTACAAGGTGTGGCCATCGGGGTCATAGTTTTAATTCTCATTTTAAAAACTTTATAATAACAAGATACGATTATCAGTTTCCTGTGTGCCAACACATAAAAAAATGTCTGGAAATAGTGTGGTGTGCAAATGACTTGAACATTACTCTAGATTCTGCTTCTTGTCTTGGTCTTGCTTGAACTAAATAAAGCTTGATTTCTTTGCCGTGACTATATTATAAAAACAACTTTGCTAACATTTGTTCTCATCATAACCAAAATGTGATAAGATAAGATAAGATTATTACTTTATTAGTCCCTGTGGGAAATTTTGCTTGGTTACAGAATAAAACAGATACATGTACAGTGTATTCACAATTTACAAAAGTGTAACCTTATTTGCACATAGTCACTCACACACACATAGTTTACATCAAATTGTCTTTATTAAAGTATAATAATCATAATGACAATTCAAATATTCATATATATATAATTAAGTATATGTAATACTTTTTAATCTACAAAGGTGAGTTGGGAAATAACATTCTCCAGTTGAGACTGAGTCTTTCTCTCAATGTCTTTGTATTTTTTTGACTGAAAAAGTTTTCTCAAAGTGAATTTTGCTATTATTTGGTCAAGCTGGGTGATCATGTATAGATCTAGAAATGTGGTGGGTATGTCGGAAATTTTTCTTTCCCTCGTACTAATTGATTGTTTAGGTTGGTTCATAGACAGTTTTTAACCTGCGCTCTTCAAAGACTCACCGTCTTCCAATTTGTGCTATAAAAGCATGAGAGTGTTAATTTTGATTACTAAAAAGTAAACATATGAAAAAAATTTCTTTAAATTCAGAATCCTAACTGAACCAACATTAAATTAGTTCAAGATAAAACAAAATAATAGTCTTGTGGTGTGACTGTCTGTGTAAAGTAGTTGAAGGATAGAGGTACTGCTTTGCAGATATCAAATATTTCAATTTCTTTAATTTTCCATCACTTGTAAGAAGTGTATGTTGCCTAAAGAGATTTACAGAAGAAAATCTGATTGTATCAGTGCTGCTTTGTTCCTCCTCTCTCTCTCTGTGCCCCCCTCTGTATGTCTGTCTCCCTCTTTCTCTTTCTCTCTCCCTCTATCTCTCTCTCCCCCTCTCTCCCTCCCTCTCCCCCCTCTCTCTCCCTCTCTCTCTCCTCTCTCTCTCTCTCTCTCTCTCTCTCTCTCTCTCTCTCTCTCTCTCTCTCTCTCTCTCTCACCCTCGCTCCCTCTCCACTACCACTCACCAACCATCATCAAGACAAGACCCACACCCTGACCCATAATACCCGCTTCCATCACCAGCAGACTTATGAGACTTAGAAATACGCACTGATTCTGACTTTCCCAAGCCTTCAGTGACGTCACTGCAGCTCTGTGCTGTGTTGCTGCCAAGGGCAATAATTGTTGTGAATGAAAGCTGCCCCTAATTATCGCCCTTTGGATTGACAGGGTTCGCTCTCTGGTCTCACAGAGTGAGAGAGAGAGGAGGAAGAGAGAGAGAGAGGGGAGAGGAGAGAGAGAGAGAGAGAGAGAGAGAGAGAGAGAGAGAGAGAGAGAGAGAGAGAGAGAGAGGGAAGGAAAGGAAGAGGAGAGACAGACAGGCAGAAAACACTTCTATGTTTATAAACCTATTGAACAGACTGTTGCGTTCTGTTGTGTATGTGTTTATGAGACCACACCGGCTTGTGTGTGTGTGTGATTTTATAAGACCACACTGGCTATTGCCATATTAAATGAATGTGGATTCTAAGCACCGTGTGAATCATTAGTTGTTTGATTATTGTTTCTGTGGAGACAGTTGGCAGACCTTCTAAGTATTGCATTACGTGTTGCTGTGTTGCTGTGTAGGGCCGTCCGAGGGAACACCAGAGACATGAAAATAGAATAGAGCTTCTCAAAGAACAATTATCAGATAACTCACACAGAGAATACTAGTTTTCATTTAGACATACCCTCAACTGCTTTTTTTTTCCCTTATATTTTTAATGAGCATAAATGCATAAGAAACATGGTACGAGTTGCTGCCATCATGTGTGTGTGTGCGCGCTGTAGGAAACAGCAATGTATTATCTAAGTTAAGCAGTATATTAATCTCAGTCAGCTGTCACCGTTGCTGATGGTAGTTGTTGGAGTTGGATACAGTAATGTGTGTCAGGTGGCTCAATGTATAGAGAGTTCGACCAACGCTAAGGAGGTCCAGGTTCGATCCACGGTAGAGTCACATTGTGGTAGGATCAATGTTTTACCTGACGGAGACACATATTTGTCTTCTTTGTACATATGACTCTTCGGAAAACATTGAAAAGGGTGATCTCAAATTGCCATTGAAGTACTAACTTGACCTACTTAGAAACAGGCAATTTCACTCGGAGTTAGTCAAATGCCTTACAACCTAAGCGTACATATGACCTCTCAGCTTACAGCCCATGCCATATTGAATCTGTGAAATAACACTCGACTCAAACTTTAGCTCCACCCCCTAAATTTCTAGTCTTCCGCCTTTCTCGTCGGGGCTTTCAAGGTATTTTTCAACTTTTCACCACCGGTGATTTATTTGGTTAATGTAGGGTACTGCACGGTAAATAAAATTAAGTGCAGTAAGCTTGTTCCCACAGAGATGCAGAGGCAGGACCCCCAGCTCATCACCCCCCCCCAAACCTTCCTCTCAAAATCTCTGACCCTCTCCCTTTTTTGGCGGCGTTTAAAAAACCTTCGCTTTTCATCATCGCCGGCAATTAATTGGATTAGTGTATTTCGTATTGAGAGATAAAGAGAGAGACTTCTTCCCATAAGATGTAAGGTGGAGAAGAGAATGGGGTTCAGGAGTAACACAGACCATCTTCACCCAGCTAGTCTAGATCTAGTCTAAGACAACTAAAAGCTGCTGTTGACGGCTGGATCCATTAGTGTCTGGGTCTGTCACCGTGTCCGCACTGTCTCTGTGTGGCAGCATGTGAAGTCCCCGCACTGTGTGTGTGTGTGTGTGTGTGTGTGTGTGTGGCAGCATGAGAAATTGACAGACCAACAAATTCTTTAGGTAAAGAGAGTTGGTTGCCTAACATCCAACGCCACCACAGCATAGACTATGTTGTAAACGGGGCCCGTCTGATAATTTTATGTGCTGCCACACCTGAGACAGGGCTGCGAGACCTGTACTTCTATCTCAACCAATCAAATTATACCGAAAGTGAAACCGGCCACGATCAGTAGGGGACGAAATCGGACAAATACATTTTTGAATCGCGACATTTCCGAGACCAATGCTCTACCAACTGAGCCCGTTCACCCTCTGCTCAATGACGGACCCCCTCGTATTCTACCGTACTGTCTATGTCAGCGTCAGGCATGTTTGAAGCTGTGGGAATAGGAACTGAGACGCTCATTGCAGCAGTTTTCATTTAGTACTGGGATGGGGTTACCTCGGGAGACCCCCAAACCTGGTGTAGAGTAACAAACAAAAAAATGTTGGTACCGGTACTCCTGACAGTTGTGTGTGTGTGTTTTGTTGTTGTTGTTTTTGTTGTTTTTTTGTTGTTGTTTTTTTTTTTTTTGGGGGGGGGGGGGGGGGCATTATGGAATTACGGATCCTATAGTACATATATATGTCATGGTACGTAATTATTAAGTATTTTAGAATTTCTACTTTTTGTAAAGATATATCCTACATGTAGATAGAGTGAAATTGGTTAAACCTTGTTTAAGGTGGACTGGATTCATTCATCAAGTACCGGTCCTAGAACAGACCCAGGTGATCATAGCAGAACACTCATCTCTTTGTTTACACAGCTCGAAATGTTCTAAATTGCTCCTGTCGTTATTGGTTGCACATCTGTCTAGACTATATATGTAGGTTATACTTTGTTTACCCCTGCTTATTGTACCATTTATGTAGATGACCTTATGTAAACTATTTCCGAGGACCCAGTTCCCGTATTTTTACTATAAACCTGGAATGAAATTACCTTTTAGGCTTTATTAAATTTAAAGAGGTTTATTTTAAACGGATTCCACTAGTTTTAATCAATGATAGACTATCTATTTATTACTCTGTTACCCTCTCCCTCTCTTTACACACACATTCTCTCTCTCGGCGGGGAGGGCGGTGGCTCAGGGGTAGAACATCGGCTTCCGACGCAAAAGGTCCCGAGTTCGAATCCTGGAGGTTGCGTTCCCTACTGATTGGGTCGGTGTCAGTATAATGTGACCGGCTGAGACAGGAGTCATGGTATCCACGCCCTGTCTCGTGTGTGGCAGCACATACAATTGTCAGACGTTCGTCTTGGGGCCCGTCCACAATATAGCCTATATAGTGCTGATGTTGGACGTTAAAACCAAATCAAACCAAACCACCCCCCCTCCCCCAATATGTTTTACTAACCCCTTCTTCACTTTGATTATAGTCATGTGACCACACCACCTCTTTCCTTTGTTTGTCACCACCAGAAGAACCGAGCTGTGCCATCATCATCAGAAGGAGAATCAAGGGAGAGCAGCGCGCCAGCCTTCCAGGTGCTGGACATAGAGCGGGTCCTGGCGGGCTGCGAGGCGCTCACAGGGACCGGCCCAGACCGGGCATTCTGGGAAGGCTTTGACCGCAAGGAGGAGCAGCCCGGCGCCAGGTGACTGACCGTGTGTGGGGGGCGAGGCGCTCACAGGGACCGGCCCAGACCAGGCATTCTGGGAAGGCTTTGACCGCAAGGAGGAGCAGCCCGGCGTTAGATGACTCTGACTGACCGTGGGGGGGGCGAGACTGGGCTGTGGGGCTGGGAGTGTGAGTGTGTTTGTGTGTGTGTGTGACATTGTGGTCACTCTGTGGGAGAAGAGTGTTTGTGTGTACAAGGTAGACATTATGGAGCTGCTATGATTCTCTGTGTGTGTTTCTACATGCATGGCGCTACTGGGCTGTGGGGGTGTTCGTTGGAGTGTGTGGGTGTGTGTGACATCGTGGCCACTCTGTGGGAAAAAGATAAAAAAAAAAACACACACATACTCCCAAAAAAGTATTATGGAGCTGCTATGATTCTGTGTGTATGTGTTTGTGTTTGTTTCTGCATGCATATATTGAGTTGAAAACGTATATTGTGTTTGTTTGTGTGAATTTTTAGATGTGGATATGTACTTTCTTTTGCCACACCCTTTTTAAACCTGTAGTTTTATCAAATCAGTATTCCTCTCATAGATAAAACAGATATCTACGATGTTATTATAAGCATTTAATTTGCCATGTAATTATTTGTACCTACTTTGCAATGGCACCAACGACTTCTAAAAAGTAAACATAAATGTTTTTTGGAATTCTGTCTTTGGAAAAATGTTCATTTATCTGAGTACATGTACATGTATTGTGATTGCATTTATCTCCATACGCAATAAGTATTTATCTAGTTGGGCATTAACATTTTTTAAACTAGATGTGTATTATTGCCACTGTTTGTGTTTTTAATTTACAAACATGAATAAGCCGTCAGAGGCATGAAGTTTAAGCATGGATGGTGGAAACAGCATGTAGATGTCTTCAGGGGTACTTAGTTAAATATAGAGATATGATGAAAACAGAGGTGCAATGTAATTGGGTAATTAAATTTTAGTCTATTTTGAAGGACTCAACAATTTCTTTGAATTAAAATCATTGTCCAGTTTGCATTCAAATATCTACATATTGATGTAGAAATGGTCACATACATAGCTTTTTATGTTCAGGAGTTGTTTCTTTTTGTGTATTTTTTTCCGTGCTTGGGATTGGCTGATGTACATGGTTGTTTGTATGTACCAAGAATTTAGAATAAAGGAGACTTTTTATTTCAAAGAAATTTTTTATCACAAAGAATTTTTTTTAACTCAATGTGGTTTTAACACTTAATTTTTGTTTTCAGCCTTAAAACCTGCACTTTTACAAGATATAATTTTTGTTTTCAACTCGAAATCTGGTCTTTTATACTTTCATTACTGAGTCTAGCTTACAAATTATCCTATCTTTATGTATTTAATATCAACGTACGTTCATAGATGGGACTGGTATCACATTAGTTAAGACTTTCCATGTTACCATGTAGCCTTATACGCTTTTTGTGAATTGCATAAAGTCAAATACATGTATCTTTTTTTTTTTACCTTTATGTGAAGATATAAATTGTGTCTAGTGCAATCTAGCTTCCCGCTAAAGTCGGTAAAAGTATACAATTATGTCTTCCTCAAACTTTATTGAATTTTACATGTATGGCATTTACAAGTATTGTACTTTGTAAAACAAATACATATATTAAGTTTTTTGGTTTTTTTTTTCGTTTTTGATGTTGTTTTTTGTTGTGTTTTTTTTTCTTTATGAGGTGGGGGGTTGCTATTGTTTTTGTTTTTTATTGCTGTGTGTGGGTGTGGGTGCTAACATTAATGGATAGCTCTTTTAATTTGAAATTATCCTTATTTGCTTATGCTTCTTTATGACAAATATGTGATCCAGACCCATATATTCAATAAACCTGATGAGAATGGTCAGTTTAGTAGTTTAATGTGAATGTCATCATTGTTAAAGGTGTCTCTTTATCTCTTTATCCTCATCTTCCTGCAAAGTCAAGCTAAAGGTGTAGGCTAGGAGCGTTTTTATTGAATTAAGTCAGAGAAGAAAATCAGAATTTTATGAGTATAACAGTTTTTACAAAGCTGGATGATGATTATGATGATGATGATGATGATGATGATGATGATGATGATGATGATGATGATGATGATGATGATGATGATGATGATGATGATGATGATGATGATGATGATGAGGGGAGGGGGGGAAAGGAAGGAGAGGTGGAGTAGAAAGTAGAAACATGAGAAAAAGATAATGGGTGTTGATGACAAAAAGACAAGTTTTCAATATGGATGTTAAACGAAACGTTGACAAAAGACATATACATACACATAGGGGCTGTGTTAGTACCAACTGTAGGATGATTATTATCGATGTTATGAAGAATAGATTAAAAAAGAACAATTAAAAAAGTCTGCCTTCAGAATCCAAGTAAAGTATTTTTAGATCTTTTGTATGGAGACTCATAACTTACTAGTTTGTATTAGAGCCCCTATGACCCATAATAAGTCTTCTTCTAGCTCACTGCATCTGTTTCGAATGGTCACACATTTTAATGCTTTGGGGTTCAATACACGACTACTATTTCGACGTGTATCTACTAGATTCATCTTATGACTTTGAAAAAGAGAAGCATCGTATATGAGGATAGTCTTATGTTATTAAGGGCTGTCTTTTTTATTGCTACTTGCGACTCAACGATGAAATTTAAATCAAATTGTTGAAATACGTGCTTCGGAGATTAGACTAATCTCATGTACTTTCCTAGCCCTTAAAAAAAAAACCCAACGAGGGTAATTAGTCAGTTTTGGTGGTCACGTGATTACATTAGAGAGCCACTGAAAGTCGGTGTTATCAATGTTGACGTTGGCTCGAGTGGCCTTAACAAGAAGATTGTTTTACAGCGCTGTACACAGTGCAACGATCAATTTTTTGACTGTCCTTTATATTGGTGGCAAGCTGATGCGTGTGTTAGAGCGTTGGGCTCCCAAGAGTGAGTACCCGGATTGAAACCACGAATGGTCGAAATGATATTTTTCTGATTTCGTCCCAGGCTGGTTGGGTCGGTGTCACTATTTATGTACTATACTTTGACAACTAAGACATGCGTTGAGGTACCCTCATACTGTCTGTGTTGTCAGATGTACGCCTTAAGACCCATCCGCGATGAAGTCTAACAGTATCTAACCAAGCAAGCAGCTAACTAACTCAACAGTGACATGTTATTTTCTTCAATGAGTTTTCACCACCTTCTATATCAGATCAGACTAAATCGATCACCACTGGCAGACTAGTGTAGGGATGAATTTATACCTACATCCAAACCTTAGGTCAAAATAACGTGTTTTTACATTTTAGAATGTTTACGCTTTTTGTTCCGCCTTTAGGGCTGTAACAGTACAGCGAATGGGTCCACAGTTCGGCGGCTGTTTGGATTGATATCTCTGGTAATGCCGTCTTAATCACAGTTTCACAGCTATATAACATAACAAGCACATTCATTATAATCGAAGCCATACATAGAGGAAACACTTGGAAAACAAATGATTACATGTAGTTATCAAATTTGTTCGAATTTTATAACATCGATATACATTGTATACAAAATAATCATCGTTTTCACATTTTTTATGAATATAAATACTGCAGACACAAATTTTTAACAATACGTTTTACCCCTGCATGTGACATAACAAATTATAAATCGTAGACGACGTATTAAGCATTGTTGGAAGTCAGTGTTTAAAACATGTCTGTACATGGCGGAATAGTGAACAATAAAATATGGTTTGTGAGCTTCAGTAATGAATGTCTGTCTGTAAACACTCCACAGCAGCTAGAATTTACGCGGCATTTGACGTAATTTTTACGTAAACTACATATACAGTACTGCTCATTTTGACATTAATAAAAATAATATGGACCGAGAACAAAGGTTGGCGTCTGGCTTTTCGAACTCATTAAAATGATCAGTGTTCTGGCCTAACGAGTGGGCGGTCAGAGGTTCGAACTTGTTGCCCCCCTCCCCATTCAAATTTCTATTTAAAGATATGAACACTTTTTGTATCATTATTGCACGGTACGTACAGAAGTTTCATGGAAATGCCCCATATCAAACAGGAGCACGAGTCAGAGGTACATGGTGTATTTACATCAATTGTCGCACAAGAGAAACACACCAACTTGATTTGGGATGCCTTCATTATATTTTTTTTCAAAATGTATATACATGCATAATTTTTAAAAGGCAATGTTAGGAGAAATTAAAAAAAAACAACAACACAGAAAAGGGTTGCAAAGGCCAAAATAAAATAAAAATGTTCAGGAAAAAAAAACCCAGCCACAAAGAGTTTCCCCAAAAACTTACTTAATGAAATAGACCTAGGACGAAATTATTGCTATTCTTCTCTAAAACAAAAACCTGCCACAATCCATTTTTTAAATCAGTAATCGATTACCATTTTCACAGTTCTGGTTATTCTCTCATTTGATTGAAGTAAGAATGTTGGTCGTTGTCGCATGGTATTACTTCTAATAGACTAAACCAACTCTCAGTTTTGATATCATGTACCAAAATTGTATTAATATAATTATGCCAGAGAAGAGAAACGACCCGTACAGCAACACTTATGCACAGTTTTATTAGGTAATAGAAGAAACAAAAGTTGTGTATAAGTGCTATTTTTGTTACCCATTAACTCTACGAAACATAAAAAATAACGAAATTATGGCGAGTCTAAATGATAATTAATGTACCAAATAAAATGGCCTATAATTGCAGTACAGCTATGCTTGAGATACACTCTGAGTCCTCCCCGATACGACATTATGTAACTGCTGACGTGTTGTGCGACCATCAGGCACTAGTAGACACCAGGCCCCAGAAGACACGGCCCTAGTAGACGCTGTGCGGGTCCTCTGCTTCACTGGTGTGTGTAGATACGACATTGTGTAACTGGGCTGACGTGTTGTGCGACCACCAGGCCCCAGGCACTAGTAGACGCTGTGCGGGTCCTCTGCTTCACTGGTGTGTGTAGATACGACATTGTGTAACTGTGCTGACGTGTCCGAGTAGACACCAGGCCCTAGTAGACATCAGGTGTGTATTTACAACATGTATAACTGGGCTGACGTGTTGTGCGACCAGGTCCTAGTAGACGCTTTGTGGGTCTTCTGCTTCACAGGTGGGTACCAATAGCGGCTCGTCATAGGCGTCAGTTCTGCCGCGTTCAGATCCTTGAACGTTGCCCCTGGCTCTGGCTCTGTCTGTGTCGTCCTCACTTGCTCACTAACTCACTCACTCTCTCACTCACTCACTCACTCACTCGCTCACTCACTCACTCATTCACTCACTCACTCGCTCACTCACTCACCCACTCTCTCACCCACTCTCTCACTCACCCACTCACTCACTCGCTCACCCACTCACTCTCTCACTCACTCACTCACTCTCTCACCCACTCTCTCACTCACCCACTCACTCACTCACTCACTCTCTCACCCACTCACTCACTCATTCACTCACTCACTCACTCACTCACTTGCTCACTCACTTACTCATTCACTCACCCACTCACTCACTCATTCACTATCCCACTCACTCAGTGGTCCATTCTAGTAAATGAATCTTATTATACCAAATCTAAGATTAATGAATCCACGCAAATGTGCTAGTTTTTTTTTTTTTTTTGTCTTTCTCATAAATATTACTTAAGTAATCTTGAAGTTGCTTTATTCATACCATTACACATTGGTGGTTAACATAATTGTGCTCCCATCAAACAACAACAACAACAGCAAAAACAACAAAACGACACCATCACCGCCGAATCCACCAGCAACAATCAAAACAACAAAACAACAACATCAATAACAACAACAACAACCACCACAACAACAACAACAACAGCCACAACAACAAAGACACCAATCGGCAAATTGAGTCAGTGGTCAGTGGTCAATGGTCAGTGGTCAGTGGTCAATGGTCAGTGGTCAATGGTCAATGGTCAGTGGTCAGTAGTCAGTGGTCAGTAGTCAGTGGTCAATGGTCAGTGGTCAGTGGTCAGTGGTCAATGGTCAGTGGTCAGTGGTCAATGGCCAGTTGTCAGTGGTCAGTGGTCAGTGGTCAATGGTTAGTGGTCAGTGGTCAGTAGTCAATGGCCAATGGTATATGGTCAATGATCAGTGGTCAGTGGTCAATGGTCAGAGGTAAATGGTTAGTGGTAAATATTCAGTGATCAATGGTCAGAGGTCAGAGGTCAATGGTTAGTGGTCAGTGGTCAATGGTTAATGATCAATGGTTAATGATCAGTGGTTAATGATCAATGGTTAATGATCAATGGTTAATGATCAATGGTTAATGATCAATGGTTAATGATCAGTGGTTAATGATCAATGGTTAATGATCAATGGTTAATGATCAATGGTTAATGATCAATGGTTAATGATCAATGGTTAGTGGTCAGCGGTCAATGGTTAGTGGTCAGTGGTCAATGGTTAATGATCAATGGTTAGTGGTCAATGGCGAGACTGTGCAGGCATTGCGACCCACAGAACGATGACATATGACGTAATCAGGTTCCTATGGCAAGGGGTTTTCTGTTCGCTCATTTCAACGTAATATTAGAATAGTTCTGTGGTTGGACACCGGCGCATATTCCGTCGCTTATCGTCCTTGTTTTCACTAGGGATCCCGTTACCACAAGCCCTCTAATATTGGGATACGCCAGCACCCCTGGGCAGTGGTCAGACAACACAGAGGCCTTGTAGTAACGGGGCCAGTTTGTGATTTGAACCTTAGAGATTGTGCCCGTCTGTTCAACGCACTACCAGCTCAGATAGAAGTGTGGGGTCTTTATTAGAGATCTCCGCATAGTGTGGCTGATAAAGCAGTCTGCCTTTATCAGTGAATAGAGGGCTTGCAATAGCATGGTCGTAGCGGAGACGAGGACGATATTATGTAAATTAAGATGTATGGCTTCCAGCTCTTTTCTAGACTTACGCAGCCAATGGGTGAACCATTTCTTCGAAGTAGGACACGATTGACGCGAATCTAGATTTAAAAAAAAAACAAAAACAAGATTTATGCCTTGGTGGGATTATTATAATTATCACCCGTTATCGCTAAGTGGAAAGCAAAGCTTGTAGTAGTTATCAGTGTGTAGACCATAAGTACGTCGCACAGTCTGATTAATCTTAAAGTCGCAGAAGAGTTATACTGCAACTTTAGTACAGAACAATGGAAAAAAAAACAAATAAAAAAACAACAACACGTAAGCCTTCATTAGACACAAAGTTTGAAAAATGTTTTAACAAAACTTAATAATGCGAAATATTGTATATACAGAATTTTGAGAGAGAGAGAGAGAGAGAGAGAGAGAGAGAGAGACAAAGACAGAGAGAGAGACAGACAGACAGACAGACAGACAGACAGGTGGACAGATAGTAAATATATGAATAAATGATACGACTGCAATGACTACGTTACTAACATGAAACAAACTACCCTCCTCCCTGTGTCCCAGCCCCTTACTGGGCGCGGTGGTCCAGGGGTAGAATACGGGCTTCCGACGCAAAAGGTCCCGAGTTCGAATCCTGGCTGTTGCGTTCCCTACTGGTTGAGTCGGTGTCAGGTATAATGTGACAGGCTGAGACAGGAGTCATGGTATCCCGGCCCTGTATCATGTGTGGCAGCACATAAAATTGTCAGACGTCCGTCTTGGGGCCCGTCAACAATATAGCCTATTTAGTACTGCTGCTGGACGTTAAACCAACCCAACCAACCAACCAACCTAGCCCCCTACTCACCTCGTTGAGCCACAGGACTGGCATGAAGACAGACTCCAGGTGGTCGGTCTCCCTGTGGCCCGGGAGAAAGAGAAGATACGTCACGGTCAGAGGCTACTCAACTTACACTTGAGAGGCAGTTACAGAGATCGTAGATTTGTACTTCCAGCTTTCTAGTGTAAACACACCATCAGCCCAGTGGTACAATGACATACACTTGAGAGGGAGTCAGTACATAGAGATCGTAGATTTGTACGCCCAGCTTTACAGTGTAAAATAGAGATCGGAGATTTGTACGCCCAGTTTTATTGTGTAAACACACTATCACCTCAGTTGTACAAAGACCTATTCCATGACTAAAATACTCTAAATTTTTAGTAGTTTAGAATTCGGATTGGACATTTTACAGTCGAGATGACGGTGTGGTAAACCATCCGTCTTAATCTGTTTCCTCACGTAAACACGTTTTTGACAATAAATTTAAAAAACCTAACAATCCAACTTGTGAAGAAAAGTTATTTTTATAATTAATGAGAAATAAATATTGCACAATGGTGTGTTTTTAGTATTATTGAACGTAGATCTACGAGGAGTCATTTTGGCACCTAGGCCCGTAAGTACAACGAGTACGCCTTCATCTTTGCCTAACTTAAGACGAGTCGTGCGTCCTTACCTAGGCGTTTTACTTCCAACCCCATGGTCCATAAATTATTACAAAACCAGTTCACCAGATTAATTAACAAAATGAGTTACAATTCCATGTCAAAATGCGTGACTCTGATATATTTTTTTTATAACCTTCGTTGATTTCTTATTAAGAGATACACGCTGTATGAGCTTGTTAAGACTTATATTTATATCCCTCTTTTCTACAAACTCATTGCAATATAATATTTGTAATAGCGAACTTAACTCACTCACTTTGTAATTTTAATGCGACCAGCTGAGACAGGAATCCCCCCCCCCCCCGGCCCACTAACCCCGTCCTAAGTGGCAAGGT
>RQTK01000285.1:418969-446102 GCA_003991915.1 Elysia chlorotica
ACTACTACTACTACTACTACTACTACTACTACTACTACTACTACTACTACTACTACTACTACTTTTTCTAGAATATATTTCGATAGATGTAATAACATTGACGCCTCTGCCATCAAGGGACTCACCGTATTTTGATGCAGCCTAAGTGAATTATGCACACGTCTTTATCGATTTTTATTTTTCACAGCGCTACGCGTTCCTTTACAAAATTATATTCCTGGAATAATAATCCTAATACAGCCTTTTTTCACACACACTAAAAAACGATGTATAGGGCCTTCACTGCATCACAGTAAAACAGTTTAAGCCTAAAAGTACAGCTACTTTCTGTCTATGTTTCTTAGATATCCATTTAAAAAAGCTTACTGCTTAGACCAAGTGCGTGGAGTTCCGTAATCAATGTTTCTGAAGCAACAAACAAGATAAAAAGAACAAATCGATTTTTGGCCTAGTCAAAGTATGCGATGTTATCTTTTTTTTTTGGTCAGGCACACACACAAGGCTTTATATAGACTTACACATGTAAAGCTTTCGGAAGACTTACTCTCATATGGCTTCTATAGAATAATTACCAGGCTGTATTTATTTCTATAGATTTGCCACCATAAGACTTTTATTGACCCGCTGTTAGGTCTTCTATAGAATGATTTGTAACTATACCTAACTCATTGATTTATCAGCTCTTTATTTCCTAATGATCATCTTTTTTACCCTGCAATAAATACATTATCTGGCATTGCTAGCACTCAGTTTGAAAAGAAAACATATCAGAGGCTGTGGCAATATTTTTTTTCTTTGTCAGTTTATATCCCATTGGATAACAGCAGAGAGTTCATCGCAGACAACAATATATGCAGGCTTCACCGCAGATTATAAAATTAGGAGCTATCCTGCGAGTTTTACCTGTAAGAATTTAAATGGAACAATCACTCAAGCCATTCTTTGATCCACAAAAGTTGCAACATAATTTACAACTCCCACAGATCTCGGTGTTACAATATAGTGATAAAGTTTATTCTTTTCTAGTACAAAATCTATGATTTTAGACATCTTTTTTTTCGTTTTGATTAGTTCAATTCGAATTTGACCATACATTCAGTATCGTTTAGGCTTATTTAGTAAGACATTAGTGATTATAATGATATGGGATTGGTATTTTGAACATTGACTAACATCACCCCCACATTTCAATTACGTTCTCACTTGACTTTTGAATCTGGTACTATTTCATTTTCCCTAACATGCTCTAGAGAAAAATGTCAATAATCATGTTTTATTAAGTCCCTTGTTGTTGGTTTTTTTTTTTTGTTGTTGTTGTTGTTTTTTTGTTTTACTACGGATGATAATGTAAGAGACAGTAAGAATTGACATTGTTTTAATTTTTATCTACCCACCCGCGTGTACTTTTTGCTTCGTAAAATTTCGTTAGGTAGGATTTATAATTTATGTATATATTCATTACATTTATTATGTATGCTTTCCACTTTTCTTCATACCATAAAGAGGCATTTGAAAAAAAAATGTCAACGTTTCATTGATTTCAATCTATCCATTGTAGTTTTGTAATCTTTCAAACTTGCCAACGCATGAACGCCAGCTAGTTTTGATTCGGGTCATTTTTAGTTGTTATATCGGAAAGATTACAATAAGGCTACGTTATTTCTTCTTGAGTCTCGACTCATCACTAGGGGTAGCTCAATAAGTACAAAGAGAAAGTTGATTACAACCACCATATCACCATTACAGGCCTACCTTTTATAAAATACATTTCATAACAGGGCGTCTAAATGTACTGCACTTTGTATTAATTTGAATACCTCGGGTTTTATCGTCGACATCTCGAGATAGATACGGATAAGTGTTGTTCTCGATGATTCGAGAGCTCATGACTATTTACGAGCCAAACCAGATCGTACTTTGTATTAGTATCAAACGGTCGGCGGTGTTATCTGCTCAAGGGCTGGGTAGGCAGGCAGTAACAACCAAAACAGTTTTGGTCGAAGCCCTATCTCATAATTGGTTGTAATACATGACTGTGTGTGCACTGGCCTAGCGAAGTACACTGAAAGAGATGGGCAAACATATTTTTCCACACGGATGGCATTCGTCGATCCGCTGTTTATCAGTTTTCTCTTTAACAGTAACAGAACCATTGTTCAGCGATGCAAAGTAGGATAATTTTTTTTACTGAACCTTTTTCGTGTAAAGCGGCACATCACATTTGATCATGAAACAAAGCCTTGAAAAAGCTCTAGGTTTGATAGATTAAGGCATGTAATGTTCTTTTTTTTTAATGTAATCCGCAAATTCTTACGACTAGTTGCAAGCTACCGCGACGCTGTACTTACGTCCCCGAGTTTGTAACAACTAGCCTAGATCGCGTGTTTCACAACACTATATGAACAGTATTTAACTTGTATCCCCTCACCATGGCTTACAACTTATTATATACAAGACCTAACGCACTGGCCACCCGCGACATCCAGCAGTATCACCAAAGAAGTCCTTTACTTATCTTTAATATCACTACCATGTACCAGCAGCACAACCCTGTAAGACGCCTACAACTCGAATATATAATTATGTTAACCGAACTATCTGAAACGTGTATGTTTGTCTATTGCGGCCTGTCTTGCATCTAATCTTGATGACCGTCATGTCTGTTTCTGAAAGTGGAGGCTTTACTTAAGATTGACAATCTTAAAACATTTTTTTTCTGCTCAGCAGAGATTGGAGTATTAAGATTGCTCATAGCATCGGATTTTAATTTTTTTTTTTTTCGAGAAAAGTTTTGACGATCATTAAAAAGCAGTCATCTATGTTGGCACTTTTTGCTTGATGTTATGTTTGCAGTGAGTCGTTTTTGTTTTGTTTGGTTCGATTTGTTCAGTGCGATACAACGTGTATGCTAGTTTATTTTGTGCCTTTGTGTAGTCTGTGTCGATTTCCTCAGCTTCCCATCTTTGCCTCTTGCTTCTATAAGATTTGGCTAACAAGTGTCCTTATAGTGAAAGACTCGTTTTGTAATGGTTTGTTTGTTCTGTTTTTCATAACATAAATTAGAGATTTTTTAAAACAATGACAGTTAAAATCGACTTATATGCAAACAGTCTTGCAGAAAAACGAGATAAACGCCAAATTAAAAATTTAAAACCACTACCCCCCCCCCCCCCCCCCCCAAATTCTATTGTGTGTTTAGAAGGCATATATGAAAAGTTAACAGGTCAAAAAAAAAAACCGTACCTTATCACTGTCAGTTAAACCCACACCACAAAACCCGGGACAAGAAAAGGGAAGAAGAACTTTCCATTGATAAGAGAAACGTTTACTTCCTTCTAGAACTGATGTCACAAGATGAGGCATCAGTTCAAATCACTCAGGGCTATACATTGCACACAAGTGACCATCTGTCTTATTCAAACAGATACATATACAGGAATTATGTAAAGAGGTTTCACTTCAAATAACTTTGGTTGTATGTAAGATACAAATAGTAAGGCATGTTTATCTGAAAAAAGAAAATTGACCAGTGCTCTTTCTGTCTCTCTCTCTCTCTCTCTCTCTCTCTCTCTCTCTCTCTCTCTCTCTCTCTCTCTCTCTCTCTCGTTCACAAATACATTACAAAATCAAAAAATCTTTACAGGAAAAGTTGTTGAAGCTTTTATTCACAAGAAAATTAAAGAATGTAGAAATTAGTTGCCTTTTCTTCATAGAACATGAACAATATTTAAGTTTTCCAAGAATCCCTTTAAAAAATCACTCAATCAAGCCAATGACACAGAATGCGGATTTTAACACTAGACCAGACTACAGCGCCAACTTCTGTGTGCATTACTTACAGCTAATCACATAGAATCGCCCCTTACTACTATACAACTGTACCAAATACAAAGCACATTTGTACATGTATATACAGAGGCTCAGAGTTTTAACCAAAATTCAGCACTGTGGGTTTTGAACCAGGTTAGTTATTCTTGTAAACATCAGGCCAGCAATCTAACCCTACAGCAACTTCCAATAAATCAAATTTGATAGAAAATTCCGATCGATTCTCCGAAACTGGTGCAAACTTAGTAAAGGTAGAAAACAAGATAGGTTCTAAAATTCAGAAAAAGAGAAATTTAAAACTGTTTGCTTGAAATTTGTTTTCTTTGAAAAGGTATTGCCTCATAAGTGATACAAACAAACATAGAACACAATTTAGTTGTTGTTGATTGTTTTTTCTCTGTGCTTCTTTGTTTTTGTTACCGGTATTTCTTAAAGACTATTTTCCGTCATAGGACCTGAATGGAATGAGTGAGGGATTATGCAAAACCTGAGGCAGAGGACGTGAAAGAGCATCACACAAAAGTGTACAGAGGGACAGGAACAAATTTGAAAGTCGTAGGACTAGACTGCGGGAGAGGCACAAGTTTTCAACAAGTTTATGGCTGTCAAGAAAAAAAGTCATCAACATAAACAAGAGAGCGTCGGGAGAAAAACAAAATCATAGATTGAATGGTTACATGTAATGTAAAGCTCATAAGGAAATCATAAAACATTTCAACAATTGCAAACAAAGCAAGAAGGAAAAGCTTTTAAATAAATTGGACCTTCTCTCAATGGGCAAATAAAGAGGAACAGATATGATCCGCATTGTTTTTACAAAGGCCTTTGAAATTGCTGGTATGTAAGAAGAAAAGTCTATGTTTTTTACTACATTAAAAAAAACAACAAAAAAAAACAAGGCCCATAAATTTAATTCTTACTATCTCACCAAAAACATAACAAGTTAAAAATATTTTAGTCGTTCACCTATAATGCGATGGTGTGAGATAAGGATACACCTTATTAAAACACGAAGACAATCCTCATGATAAAATCTTTATGCTGGTCAAAGTAACAAAGAGATGACAACTTAGCTAGTTTCCTATTACATTGTATCAACCAGAGCTTTGTGGGGCATTGCAATTGGAAGCGCTGCCAGAGGGTTTTTTTCCAATTTTTGTGTGTGTGCGTTGAGCAATGACCATTGATTTTCCTCTAGAAATATTAATTATCCCTAATACTTTATTCTGTAAAAACAGGTTAAATTGTTCAGACATAGTAACATTAATCATCCAATAGAACATTCCATTAAAGCATGAATAAAGCTTTTGGCATAAATGAAAAGTGCAAAGTATTTATAGGTGAAAACAAAAAAAGAGTTCTGTCAACAATTATGATGTGAACAAGAGCAAATGGTTTTGACAATGGCATCCAACACATCAACAACAATGCTGCATCTGGCATTAAAATGAGTAATGGTTTGGGGGATCTTTGATGCTTACAGCATGGCAACGGAAAAAGAAAAAAAGTTTTCCTTTGGAATCGTAGCTTGTTGGGAGAGAAATAAGCTTGATCAGTATAGGCAGTATATTTTATCAACTTCAAAATTTTAAATTTCTTCTAACTTCTTTTCATAGCATTTCAGGATAACCATGTATCATAGCTCTCAGTCAGGCAGATTCTTTAATACAGGGTTCACATTTCTGTTGCTTTTTTTTAGTTTTTATTTCTTCGGTTCTTAAAAAGCATTTAAAAAATCATCATTAAAGACTTACTTAAACATTGAATCCAAAAGTTATCAGTTCCCTATAGATCTCCCTTACAAAAAGATTCATACCAATACAACCAAACAGCTTAAAATTGGTACATTTATCCTTATTTTAAAATGAAGCAAACAACTTTTCTACAAACAAAAAATGTTTTACTTTTTTGAAAGGCTGCTTATTTTGCATATGTAAGTGAACTTAATACTTAACGTAACATTATTATTAATAACTGAATAATTCTGACATATTGGTTTATTCAATAAACAAAAATTGTACAAGAAGATTAAAAAATCTATTTAAAAAAAAAGAAAAAAAAAGCTAGCAGTATGTTATAACAATGAAAAAAAAACACCCCAGTGTTTTCCAATTACAGGACAAAGGTTACTTCTCCATGTAAACATTAGTTTCATTGTTGCATTATTATTATTCATACATGAAAAGAAGATCACTGTACATGAAAAAATAAGAATCAGCAGGAAAAAATAACAATAAAAATAATAAAAATTATTGTAAAATTCACTGAAATGAATTTGTTTTTCCAATAAAAATGTACAACCTGTTTTTAACAATAAAAAATATAACTAACCATTATGTTAGAGTTGGGAGGGAAAACAATGTCCTCTGGCGTTATTTTGATTTAAATTAAAATGCCAACAATGGTTTTTCTTTGAAACGTAATGTATTCCTCCTTCAATTGTACAAATTTCATCAATATCCATCTCTTTACGACTCTTTAAAAAGTCGGGGCCAACTGACGTATGGACAGGGGTATAAATTGTTTGATTATGGTTAAATAATGGTTTACGTGAAAGAATTAAACAATTCTTGTATGGCAAATGAGAAGGAATTATATATTAAAATGTGTTTATGATTCATCTTTTTTAAATTTTAGATATAACTGAAGACTAGCACATTTTATTATCATCGCTTATAACTAGATTCAAATGCAGTGAGGAGTTTCTAGAAGTTATCATCAGATAGACCAATGTAATATCATACCAAATCTATGAATTAAACAATGTGAAGTTGTCTGATAAACAGTAAGACATCAAATAAATATATACAGTCTTTAAGGCTTGTGATGATATAAATCACGTTTTAAATTCAAATTTGATTTAACATTTTATGTCAATGAAATTTTTTTAGTAATTTATAAGAAGAAAAAAAAAAGCTAAAGAAATACTGCAAGTCAAAATATCATTTATGAGCAGAGAGACAAAAAGAAAGATTTTTTTTAAACACATTTCAAATTATTGTTGATGTTACAAGGAAAAGTAAATCACTGCAATGTTTACACAGTAAAATAACAAATAACCATAATAATTACATGTTGTTTACATATCACAGGCGCCAGGAAACTTACACGTGATGGTTTTATACGTACAGGGAGCTTCATTGGCTTCTTTCATTTAACTACAATAATATCTATGAAATGATACTCAATATCATCTTCGATATCCTGGTCCAAAAAAGCATTTCATGCTCAAGACTTATCAAAGTCCACATTAGCTCAGTCAGAATATGTATGTTTTGGGACACCCTGAGGTATCAACTAACAGAACTCGACTGCTTTTTAAGTTCCACCAGTAAAATATGTAAGAACAGTGATGTATTAGAAGCAGAAAGTACCATACAAATCTTTCCTCAATCACCACTACGATTATCATCTGACGCGTACTAGTGCTATAGTGTGTCTAACGCTCCAATCAGTGTAACAGCTACAAGTATTGAAACTATCAGCTTCATCACAACTACTTCACTGCTAACATTTAGTGATGCCACACTAACAATTTAGACGCATCTATTTTTTAATCTAACCCTCCGCTCTATAATATCCCTGTTCAATGTATACCTCAGGACCCATTTAACTCCAGAAGGCATTTAATAATTTGCATAGTTTTTTTTGTTTTTTGTTTGTTTCTGATAGATAAAAAAAAGAGCATGAATAGCTTAATAAGTCAGAAAATCCATATTGATTTTCGGTGACAGACAAAAACTGTCATTGTATTCATGCTCAGGCAAGCTGGTGTTTCCAAACATCTCCGTCTAACCCTTCAGTCGCAGCGTGGGCTTCTAGGATCTTCTAGGATCTTCCGTTAGGGATCAGCAAAGGCTCATCATCCTCAGCGTTCACCAGGAATGTTTCCGATTTCTGTGGAGGAAAAAAATATGGAAACTCAATCCAGTGCCGTAGAAATTGAGTGAGCTTAAAATTGTACTTTGATTAAGTCAATATATAAATACTTGCATATTGAAAAACATCATTGTGCTACAATTATGGCATAGGTGAGACTTTTGCCAAAACGCAAGTGATATATCATTGTCCAGGTAAAAATGAGATCTATCTAACTAAACTTTCAGATTCAAAATGACCTAGTAGTAGTAGTTTTAGCTTAATCTTAGTGGAAACTTGTGTCCAATTTGAAGCACAAATAAGGAGATAAAACAGTCTTTATTGAACATCTTACATCTTGCCAAACTTGCACTCCATTGACAAAATAAACAATGTTGGTACAAGCTTCAGATACATAGAGAACTGCATGAAATCACATGGAAACTTCAGGGAAACAATCATCATTGTAAAATATTCAAGAGCCTGAGACAAAAGGTCGCAATAGGTTTTCACCATTAGACAAAAGGTCGCAATAGGTTTTCACCATCACATTCTCTCTTGATTTGGGGGGAAATGGGGTGCGGTGGTGTTTCCCTTCTCTTTTTTTTTCTGCGAGTGAGCCATCACTCCTTGGGGGGGGGGGGGGGGTGGGGCGGTGGCCATGGGGTAGAATATTGGCTTCCGACGCAAAGGTCCAGCTTCGAGCCCTGGCAATTGCGCTCCCTACGGGTTGGGCCGGTGTCAGTTTCATGTGATCGGTTGAGACGAGAGTCATGGTATCCCAGCCCTGTCTCGTTTCGTTAAACCAACTCAACAACTCTCTCTTGATGTCAAGATAAATTACATCTAATCATGTCAGCTTGAATCATATGTCATAGCAGCGTACAAACACTGCCTTCAGTGATTGCAAGGCACCACCAGAGTGGTTGGGTGCATTCTGCAGGATTCGTCAAACCTTTTGACACTAAGAATTTTAAAGCATTGCCTAAACACTAAAGAGAAACTAACCCGTTATTGTCCACAACATCCATAACTTTATCAAAATGATGGTGCCAATACATTAGATTTTTTTTAAATTACCTAAACTCCATAACTTTTTCTTAGAGGAGGACAATTTCTCAGTGAATTGTCCATAACTTTTCTTAGAGGAGGACAATCTCTCAGTGAATTGTCCATAACTTTTTCTTAGAGGAGGACAATCTCTCAGTGAATTGTCCATAACTTTTTCTAGAGTAGAACAATTTCTCAGTGAATTGTCCATAACTGGTTTCTAGAGGAGGACAATCTCTCAGTGAATTGTCCATAACTTTTTCTTAGACGCGGAACATTTCTCAGTGAATTGTCCAGAACTGGTTTCTAGAGTAACTGTCCCACTCACCTTGCCCCTCAGCCTGGCCATGATCACGATCCCCGCAACACACAGGACCAGGAACCCACCCAGCGCTATCAGTCCGTACTTGACAGCGTCCGCGATCTTAAGCAGATCGAGAACTTTGGTCTTGAACGTGTGTGCGTCATTGCTTCCAATCTCCGCACTCTGTGACCAAAAGAAAGAAATATGTGAGGCAACCAGGGTGAATCAGGCACAAGTCGCCAATATAGTTTTTGAGCTCGAGACCCCTAGACATTAAAAAGTACTATATATTGTCCCTTTAAATCTTTCAAAAATATTTGAATATCTCTAGTTCTAGAAATGATAGTTATAATTTTTTCAACCGGTTCTGCAGGAAATACAATAGCACAAGGCACAATGATGAATAGGGAAAAGCAAAATAGATATCCTCTAATCCATAGAGAGCCCTTCTTCTGCTCCTTTCATCATTAACTTAGGCAGACTGGTAATGCTTACTACGACATCCAACTAGGGTGAAAATTTAATAAATCGCTGATGTATGTTTTGAGCTGTTAAAGCCCTCTCAGTATCTTTATATTGACTGTATTATTTTTTAAATAAAAAGAAACATCTCTGCTTCTTGTAATGATAGCTAAATTGCATATAATTTTTCCTAATACACAATGAACTGAAAAAATGAGAATTCCAACTTTTACCTCATTCATCCTCATTTAATATTTTCTTCCTCCTCAAAATGTTTAATCTTACAAAAAAAAGTATGGATTATTTTCAATTTATGGATTATCTTCAATTCAACGCAGTTATAGAATGAATGAATGAAGGAGTGGAAAAAAAGAAGAAAAGAAAGCAACACTTGAGATGTATTTATCTGGAATGTTTCCAAATTTTACCTCGTTCAACCATAACACTGGCATGTAAAAGGACTCTCAGTATCTCTATAGTGACTGTATAATTTTTCAAGCAAAAAGAAACATCTCTGTCTCTTATAATGATAAAGAGCTGTAATTTTTTTTCACACAATAAATTTAAAAAACCAAAATTCCAACTTCAATTGAATGCAGGTATAGAATGAATGAATGAATGAATGAGTGGGAAAAAAAAAGAAGAAAAGAAAGCAACACTTAAGATGTACTTATCTAGAATGTTTCCAAATTTTACCTCGTTCAACCATAACACTGGCATGTAAAAGGAATCCAGATGTTCAGTAGAGCTGAGGACAGAACGATGTTGTAGTTTTTAAAAAAAATGTACAGCTTTTGATATCTAACTATTACAATGAGGCTACTTTAAAAAAAAAACCAACAAGTAGGCAAATGTAGTAAACTTTCAAAATAAGAAGAAAAAAAACATTCTAAAAAATCCTTTTTTTTTACTGATTTATGTTTTTTTTTTGTTTTTTGTTATTTAAAAAAAAAAAATTGTCATCTCAACTTCTTCAAGCATTTCTAAAATGTCTCTTTAACTGTACCAAGCCTGATCTTTCTTTCATGATGAACTTAAAGTATGTGCATCAGTAGGGAAAAGAAATAAACTCTCATTGACAAATCCATCAATGTTCCATGTTTTATTTCAGATTCATCGATAACCCTGACTTGAAAACAGGAATCTCAATGTACGTATAACTCTGACTAAAGACGTAACGTACTTGAATCCATGAATCTTATCCAGGTACGTGTTGATCTGCAGCCGTTTAGCAGCTCTCATTACAAGGCCCGTAATCTGGCAAGCACGGATAAAATCAGCAAGGAATCAAATTATACTATTATGTGTTCAATGTCTCGACACTTACTGAACCATTTTCGCTCATATTTACATGACTACTAATGAAAATAAACCTAAGTGGGGGTTTTTGTCATGATTTTCTTATAGTTGTTTTCAAAGACAAAATTAAGACACTGATTGATAAGTCCAAATCATAGTATGGGAAATTATGACAGCTTTACGAGATACCTAGTATCAAAATAAGTATTGCTACAGTTTCGTGTTAACATCTAGTAAAATAACTCCAAGTGTCCACTTTAAAAAGTATACATAGCAAGAACTAAGTGATAACTTCCGCTAAAAATCCACCGAACGTGTCTGTTAAATTATCTTGTAAATAATATTTTACAAAATGGTATTACTCCTTTCTCTTTCTTCAACTTCGCCCTGTGGAACTTTGAAAATCAAAGATTTAACTGATAATAACAGTTACTGCATATAACACGGTGAGCACTACAACAATTTTTGTTCTTGCAAGACTCCTTTTCATAGATGCAGTATGGTAGAGTCATAACATTTTTTTAAAGACTCCTAGAAATCCAGTGTGTGTGAAGGAATGTGTGTGCACAGGAATAATGTATTGCTGTTTATAATATACTTGACATTTAGGCCCTAATGTGAAACTGCTTTAGTGAAGTTGGTTACTATCCAACATCAACACTATACAGACTTTATTGTAGACGGATTTGAAACAGAACAAAGAGATGCACATATCAAGACCCTATCTCTTGGTTACCCAACACTCTATTCAAGAATATGGGACAAATTTCAAAATACACATAAATTTACAAATAAAACCATGTTCCCGTGACTTACAGGCTCTACATCAAGGTGACTCTCGTGGTCTTCTCGGATCGGATGGATACCCTTGATGTAATTTTGAATGTCAGGGTCACACCCTAGGAAGTGCGGCATCGACATCACCACAGGGGCGCCTGGGTGGGAAGAAAAAAAATAACATGATAATTGCAGAGCCTTTAAAGGAGAGAACCATCTTTTCAATGAGTGACAATGGATGTGTATTATTTCAAATAAATTTAAAATATTTACAAAACATGGCAGTGGCATGAGAAGACCAGCTGGCCAAGGTGATAGAACATTGGGCTCCCGATGTCATCTCCTTCTGGTTGTATCGGTGACAGATTAATGTGACCAGCTGATACAGGAGTCCTTGTATCCCAGGACTTTCTTGCGTGTGGCAGCATATTTAGTGGTCAGATGTTAGTCTCGAGGCCCATCCACAATATAGGCTATATAGTGCTGGCTTTGGATGTTAAGCAACCAAATTAACTCAACTCATGCAGCAACTGGCAGTACATATAACTGTCAGATGTCAGTCGTAAGACCTGTCACTGTAAAGGCTTCAAATTAAGAATATAGGAGACTTCAAACTTGGAAAGAAATTCTCTCCTGCAAAGAAATCATAACGCTTCCACAGATTGTTACTGTACTAATATAATTTTTTAATAGTTTTTTTGCTTCATCTTATTAGAAACTAGCGTCCAATTTGAAGCACAAATAATGAAAGTAAAAACGTTTTCATTAACCATCTCAAAAGTAGAAAAAACGACTATGCCCAATTCGCACAGTGACAATATTTCGGACTGGCTGAACGGTCAAGGGACCACACGCAGAGACACCAGCGAGACGTCTCACCTGTCCGGCACGAGCTGACGTTGAGGAGCCCCGCGGGCAGGCAGTGACCTGGCGGCGTGCAGAAGCCCGCGTTGTACGGGTTGGTGCTCACGTTGCCGAAGGTCATGTCCGGCGCCACAAACTGGTCCAGGGGAATCCCCTTCACGGTCACCGAGTGCCGGTACTCCATGCCCAGAGACCTGAGGGAGCGGGTCAACAACAGGAAAGTAGTGGTCAAGTTTGGTTTTCATCATAATGTCCGTCGAGTTCAGCATCACATTGAAAAATTAGTATCTTTTATTTTTTCCAATAGTTTCAATGTAAATTTACTAGAGTTGGATACGATTTTTTTTTCAGTTTTTATTAAGTTGTTCAAAAAGAATTGTTTTAAAGTATGGAGCTATAACTATACTTTGTTTGTTTGGAGCTTCGACCAAAATATATATGCAAGGAATTAATGATATGTAGAACTGTGCATTCTGCAACATAGTGGCGAAATTTCATTTATAAGCACACAAGTTACAAGTGTAAGAACAAGCTACCGTAAGTGGAAGAGCGTTGGCCTTCTATTAGGGGCCAGTATAAAGTGATCGGATGGACAGAACTCCTGGCATTCATGTACTGTATCTGTGTGGCAGCTCGTAAAACTATCAAGTCTTTAGACCCTTATGCGACATAGCTTGTTTGGTGGCGACGGATGTTAACTGATCATCAAAGCAACGTCTAGCCCAACATGCACAGAAGCTAAAACTTCCGTCATGCTAAAAAACAACCAACCTGCAGAGATCAGAGGAGAAAAGATACTTGGTCTGCGAGGTGTCGGTCCATGGAGGGTAGAGCGTGCCATCTACAGAGCAAACAAGTGAGGAAAAGTTTAGGTTATCCCAGAAGTAAAGCTTTTCTGGTTTAAATCTCAACAGATGAATACAGTAAATCAGCTTAAGATAAACTATGGCTTACACCAATTCCTTTTTAATTTAATGTAAACTTGGGGTAAAACAAACCTTTAGCCTGTCCAAAGGAGGTCTATTTATCATAAATGAATTGCTTTGTATTATGAAAACATTAGCTATACAGTAAACTTACAAACTTACCAACATATTACTTCGGGAGTTTTACAAAAAACATAATAATAGTGGGGTTAACTTGCAAACATGATAATTATGGTTTAGGAGGTTTAAGCATATGAGTAAATTTAAACAAAATCAAATATATAACTTTCTCACATGTGAATGATTTCTTTAATCAAATTTATTTTTTTAAAAATGAATTGGCAAAATTTTCTACCACATAAATCTTTTTAACAAAAATATTAATAAATGCTCATGCTAATGACCCATATAAAAGAAAACGCAACAATTTGAATGAATCTTGACCAGCTGTAATTTATAACTGTCCATGTGTATCAAACTATGCCTGGCCTACCTGATCCATTTATGGCGTTGGCGAGGCCCGAGTTCCAATAATCCAGTTTCCTGCGGCAGATGAAGAAATAAAGCGGTAGGACAATGAATGGCCATGGGGAAAAAAGATATGACTGACTTCCACATAGCATTATTTTGTAGTATACCATGATAACACACCCTGAAGTGGCAATACAAATTGAATGTCCAAAAGTTAAACAGTAGACATATTTAAAAAAAAAAACAAACCCAAAACGGATGTAGCAATTTTATTAACATTCATTTATAACACAAAACATGGCTCTTAACTTTATATTTGATTCATTCCCAAAATTGCCACTACAATTTGCAGAAATGCAGCTCAATAGCATGCACTGTGACAAGATTTTAACTGCCATTAGTACATGTACTAGTTTAGTTGTGCTCTATTCCTAGTGTAAAAACTGCAAAATAACACTTAAGTACATTTTTAAAAATTAAATAGGATAAGTAAAACTGTTTGGTTCTCAACGATGGACGCTACCTTATATTACCAATCTCTTATCTTCATATGTGATACATCTTCTAATACTATCTGAATCTTTAACACCACCATTAATCCTAATCATACAGCAATTTTTTTTTAACCCTTCTCCCTTCATCGTGGCATCTCTGTAGACTGCCAGTTTTTAAATAGTCAAAATGGATGTTTGAGGAATACAGACATTTCAAACAAAAAATATGTAAAATTTCTTAGAATAATAAAAAAAAATTCCATTTTACTTTTCAATTTCAATTTAACCACATCACCCGACATAAGAATAGTTTTTTGGTGTTTTTTTTAACGCTCGAGAAAATGTTTTACCCCCGACATATAACTACGGTTAAAGTGAAACATTACCCTGCACCATTCCAGAGGTAGATCTGCCCAAAGTGGTCCACGCCCTTGATTCCAGAATCAACCAGGTACAGACCATCGTCCGTGCCATTTTTCTGGTACGTAGGGAAAAAACAAACATTTTTTAGGCTGTCAAAAGTATATTAATTAATTTAAAGATCTACAAGACGTTTGATATGATATTAAGTGACTCAATCGTGGACTAAAATATTTTAAAAAATCATCACACATACAGATTAAGTACACAATGGACTGTAGATTGAAATAAAAAATAGTTTTATTACAAAACAGAGCTTTTTTTAAACTGTAAATATAATGGTTGTACAATTATATTTGTAGTATTTAGACACATATCAATTCTTGTCCAATATGTTTTTAATAAGTTTATTCTATCATCTTTCTGTACAGCTTACTTTTAAATGGAATTGTATGTAGTGATGAGCAATAAATGCAATTGTCACAATATACCTTCTCAGTTCTGTTTTTCAAGCGATGGACCTAACGTTCGCATGGGGATCAATAAAGCTTTCTGCTTCCTGCATTGTTTACTAAAGTGATGGACCAAACTTGTCCATACCGATTAATCCTGACTTCTGTACTGTGTATCTGTGATACCAACTAGGTCATTATGTTTTTTAGAGAAAATTGTTTAGTAAATCAGTGTAGCACAGACTCTATTTCGGACCCCATGGGCATGGCATAACCACATAACCCCTTGACAGACCTTTACGGAATTTGCTCTCCCAATGTTTTTTTTTTAACTCAAAATCCGCACTGAAAATTGGCATCACTGCTGGTGTATTTTACCTGATAGAAGAGACCAAACTGGTCCGAGACGGGCAGACTGAGGTTGAAGGCCCTGGCGATTTTCTCCGCCTCCTTGAGCACATTGTCCGGGTAGCCCCAGAGGATGTCCTTGACACTCAGCTTCAGGAACAGCGTCTCGTTCACCACGGCAAACATCGTGTCCACAAGCACCTTCAGGGGAAGGAACTCATACCGAAGCAGGTTCATGATGGTCTGGGGAAACATGCACAGTTTGTTTTTAACTTTTTCACATCACATGATTTAAGGCTTGTTCCTTGTGTGCGCACTATTTTGGGGTAAAATCTAGGATTTCTATTATTTCGAATGTGTAGATCAACACAAAAAGGTGCTAGGACAAGAGAACACCAATCCGCACAACGGGTGTGTGGCCTGATGGGAAAAGGTTAATATTGCTGGAGTGACACAGGATCGGTACTTGAAGTCTACACGGGCGGTACCAGGGGATTCATTGGTAAAATGCGTAGCTTACATTGGGAAGGTCCTCTGTTTAAGCCAAGATTGGGCAACATTGTTAGCTACTGGTTGGTTCAGTGTCGTTCTAATGTGACTGGCTGGTCACAAGTCAAGGTATCCCTCTGTTTGTGCTTGTTTGTTGCTTGTTTTTTAGATAGTCTTGCGATAAACGTTTATAAAATAACGCTTCAAAGTCAAGGCTAAGCAATATAGTGCATCAAATGATAACAGAGCTTCAAATTTTAGTAGCTGCCAGGGAAAAAAACTATGTAATTGTTGGAATTTACTCTTTTGAGATATGAAGCAAAATACATGTAGGTTGTTTTTCTTAGTTCCGTCTCTGTAAAGGTGTTTAAAAGTTCCTAAGGAAAAAAGTTATAAATATATTTTATAAATTCAATAGGTCCATAAACCAACATTATAATAAGTATCAAGTCTCACAACAGACATTCCAATTCCCCGCCTTTCTGCATCTTCCCTATGTCTTTACCCATATGATGTAACAGACAGTCAAATAAGTTTTCAAGAAGGATGGAACAATAAGGAATATCTATTTCTCACCAGCACCGGGAGGTTGACGTTTGTGAGAAAAGAACATCTGACTTCTCTGCCCCTTTACACATTTTAATGTTACAGACAATCAAACTGGATTTGAGGAATGACAGAAACGGTGATTTTAGTTTCTCACCAGCATAGGGAGGTTCACGTTTGTGAATGTGTCCTCCTCGGGTCCTGCCGACATCTCGCGGTCAAACACGAAGAACTGGTCCTCCCGGTAGGCCACGGTACCGTTGTCGTAGAACGCAATGTCCTTCTTCTCACGCCTCTCCCTGGCTAGCCAGAATGGTGACAGTGGTACATAAAACAATTAGGTACTTGGTTTTTTGTTGTTTTTTTCCCTGGCTAGGCAGAATGGTTTGAGTGGTACATCAAACAATTAGGTAGTTGGTTTTTGTTGGGTTTTTTTTTCGGGGGTGGTCTTTGTTTTTTCAAAATCACTATAGGGCTTTTACTTGTTTTGTCCATTTTCAAAATCACAATTGGGCTTGAGTTTTTTGTTTAATTTTAAAATTACTCTGGGCTTGTCAACTTATTAAATTATTTTGAGGTAGAGCAGGACTTTTACAAAGAATATAAAATTCAGCATAATTCAACATCATAGAATGTTTTTTGTATTTTTACTGAAAAACTATATATTAGAAGAAAATTGGTATAACTCATAAAACTTTGTTTAGGTTCATACTCATATAATTGTCCAACATCCAACACAAAAGAGTTATTGGTAGTTCACTCAACTTGCAATGAAAAAAAATTCTAGTATATTTGTCAAAGAAATCATTTTTTTAGTTTTACCCCAATCTCCCTAGTATTTATACCAGAGAATTCAGGTTCCTACTATTACTAACATTCTATGATTTACATAAATCTGTTGCTCTAGGTATACACCCCTTAGAGCGAAAATAGCAGTGATAATAGCAAATCTGTTTGAATTACTTTTTTTCCAGCATGCGAAATTTTGCTGTTTTTTTTTTTAATGATAAATGAAACAACGTAATATAATCAAGGTGAACGTTGACACATTAATTCTGGTACACTTGAAAAGCTGCGGTTCCAAAATAAAACGCACCTGTACGTGTAAGGACCTTTCTGTACCACCACAGGCTTGCGGCCCGCTAGAACTTCGTCTGGGTTTTGTAAATCAAACACAAAGATTTGGAAGTAGATTGGGGTGCTGGTCTTCTTCCAGTTCTTGTATGACTCCCCTCCCTTCTTCAAAGGAATATTCTGGGGGGGAAAAAAACAACTTTTTTCTTAGAGGCGTCTTTTGACTTGAGAGAAACAAGAAAGTGTTCATCAATAAAGACGTTAGTTATTTTAATATTTGAAAGTTATCGTGTATGGGTGACAGAAACGAAAATCGTATGTTGTTTTGGGGATGGGAGAGACACAAAAACAAATACAGAAATACAGTAAGAGAGACAAAGATAACTCAATATATGAAAAGTAATAGAGGACAGGAGGTAAATAGATAAATAAGATGGAAAGACGAGTGAGAGAGAGAGAGAGAGAGAGAGAGAGAGAGACACACACACAGAGACACAGACAGACAGACAGACAGAGAGGCAGAGAGGCAGAAAGACATTCAGAGAGAGAGAAAGATTGCACCCTGATCTAATAACACAATGTGCCTCTGCAATCTCCTTGCGTATCATGTCTAATTACCTCTGCAATCTCCTTGTGTATCGTGTCTAATTACCTCTGCAATCTCCTTGTGTATCGTGTCTAATTACCTCTGCAACTTGCTTGTGTATCGTGTCTAATTACCTCTGCAACTTGCTTGTGTATCGTGTTAATTACCTCTGTAAATTGTTTGCGTATCATGTCTAATTACCTCTGCAACTTGCTTGTGTATCATGTCTAATTACCTCTGTAACTTACTTGCGTATCAAGTCTAATTACCTCTGCAACTTGCTCGCGTATCATGTCTAATTACCTCTGCAACTTGCTTGTGTATCATGTCTAATTACCTCTGTAACTTATGTTTTGTGTCTAATTACCTCTGTAACTTGTGTATCATGTCTAATTACCTCTGTAACTTGTGTATCATGTCTAATTACCTCTGTTACTTGTGTATCATGTCTAATTACCTCTGCAACTTGCTTGTGTATCATGTCGTGAAAGAACTTGATGAGGCCACACCCCACGCCCACGAAGGCAAGGCCCAGAAATCCAACGACAAAAAGAACCACAGTTCTCCTGGCACCCATCTTGTCTTGCTGCCCAAATTTCTTAAAATTTAATATGTATTTGTTGTCACGAGTCTATGAGTTTGCACTGGACACACAGGTATGAAATTTAACTCCACCTGGTCTGGCTATATAGTCTAGCTGATCATTAACCACAACTTGTTCTGTTGCTTTTATTCTCTCTGGGTTTAACGTCTTCCTGGTTCACCTGGAGTGGTCCTGTGTGATGTCTCTGGCTCCGATGTTTAGCTGCTGGCATAATACCAATCAGACTAAGAGGTTAACTTGCAGTGCAAATGTCAGATCAGACAAGACATTAAAGAAAATCTTTGAATGGTTTGATAATGATGAATAGAAAATTGAGCGTGTGGGCTCTGGCTATGTTGAGTGTTTGTTCAGGCGCGACAACTGTGCCAATAACTTTTAGCAGCAGGAGATTCAGTTTCAATATCACAGACTGTTCGATGCTCGCTTTCTGAAAAAGAAAGAAGAATTGAGAAATTCTAAAATTAATGAGCAAATAAAACGATAAAGACCATAGTTATCTATGATGATACATGTGTTATCTTCAAAAGGCCTTACTCATGCTTAATTTTGCTGGATCGAGGGCAAAGCTTATCTCTTTACCAATCACACAACAGCTCTGACACTAGGGATTTATCCAGATTGATAACCTTGTTAGTTTTTTATCTGGACATTTTTAATGGACCATGAGCTTACATGATGAGTTTTAACCTTTATTCTTTAAAAAAAAAATGAACATGACTTTTTTTAAAACAAAACAAAACGGAAGTAGTTTTAAAAAAGCTGTGACGACCACAGGATGTACAGTTCGCAGAAGCACAAACAGCCCTTCGGAAGTGCACAAAGAGCATCCATATATCCTTCTGAAAAAAAAAGACTGTCTAGCGCAATATGGTGGCAAGTTTTCGGAAGCTTCAGCATTGTAATTTGATGGAACCGGAAAAGGGACGGTATTTTTCTCATGCGCGTCCAACTTTTCAGTATAGATCGGGGAAAATATCAATCGTGATCGTGTTTTAAGCTTGTTGTCATGGAAAGGAAAAGATTATTTTGACTTGAACGACAATAGAACAAATTATTATGATTATCGATTTCAGGGAGAAGAAAACACAAATGTCTCCCCTCTTTGTAAACGGCGAAGAGGTCGAGCAAGTAGACACGTAAAAGTGGCTTGGTGACACTATAGACAGTAAATTAAATTGGAACCCTCATACCATTATTCTTATTATTATTATTATCATCAATATAGATCCTTTTGTTGAAACGGTTAAAATGTAAGCACTCGTCTGTACTCTTTAAGAAAACTGAGCTCATTTCATATCGATAAGAAAAGTATGTGTCTTTTTCATAAATCAGTAATTGAGAGTGTGAATATATTTCGCTATGATCTGTTGGGGATGGAATATAAATTTATCAGTCATGTGTAAACTAGACAAAATTATAGCCTTACAATGTAGACTTAAAAGGTAAAAAAAAAATCATTTCTGCCTAGCGCATTCAAACACATACACAATAAGATAATGTCTTTCAAGCCAAGATGTTTTTATCTTCTTCTTCTTTGCGTTCACTCAAATGGACAGCCCAGTCTCTGACATGAATGTTGCTGTGCGTCGTAGATCCTCCAGGCTTCCATACAGCTTCTGTGCCATTGGTGTGTCCTGTGGCCACATCAGGTTTCTTATGTTTTCATACATGGGGCAGTGTTTTAGGACATGGATGACTGTTTGACCTCCAGTTTGGCATGTGCACTGGTCTGATGTTCCAATGTGGAGCTTTGTGTAGAGGTGGTGATTCAGGCGGTTGTGTCCTGTTCTGAGCCTAAAAATGACCACTTGTTCAGCTCTTGTCAGTGCATGATAAGCATCATTTTGGACATGGTTGGGGTGTTCCTTCAGCCATTCATCATGTTGTTGGGCATGGATTATTGTCTTTGCTTCACTGTATGTTGTTGTGTAGTCATTTTGTTGGAGCGCTGCTGCTTTTTTGGCTAGCAAGTCAGCAGTCTCATTGCCAAATACATTGCAGTGGGAGGGAATCCATTGTAGGGCTATTGTATGGGTTTGGCTTAGCGAGGTTAGCGCTGAGGTCAGATCACCTCTGTTGTTATCACTGTCTGTACTATGTTGGTTGTTGTTGTTTTTTTGTTGATGTTGTGTTGTTGTTTTTGGTTGTTTTGTTTTTTTTTTGGTGCTGCATAATTATATGGACCACCAAATATGCCTGGGTCAGTTAAAGTTGTATCTTATCTTGGCGCTTCTTAACAAGATTTGCAAAATATAACCTTATGCAATCAAGAAAAACGATTATGTTCAAGAAAACAAGAGTTGGCTGTGACCAGGGGAAGCGAAACTCCTAAATTAACGAAGTAATGATACTCCAGGATTGGTCGATAATATTAATATACTGTGCTAGTAGGGAAAAAGCGAGGCCCAGGCTCGAACCTGCAATCTTCTGAATAGAAAACGCACGCTGTATCATTGGACCTTTATCCGTCACCGTATAAGACCGTCAGGGGGAACTTAAGAGACGCTAAACCCGGAGAGACGGATCTCTCTCGCTCTATAGAAAACATGGACCCCACCCCCCCCCCCCCCCCCCCCCTTTCCTTTCGTTCCGAGTCCTCTGATGTTCGGATTCTCGTGTCACAAGAAAACATTAATGACCACGAATGAGAGCCGTCTCTTCACAAAGTTGATTCGTTTATTTTCACGCGGAAAATTGATTAGTGTTGCTTATGTAAATAAGAATCCCCTTGACCTAGAAATGAGTCAACAATATACACAAATTAATAACCTTTAAGTTTCCATTTATGCCCAAACAACAAAGATCCTATATAATTCACAACTACAAAAATAAAATAAAAATCGATGGAAAAAAAACAAAACCAACTGCATAACAAAATACCGCTACCGGTACTAAGAAAAAACAAACGAGCGTATTAACAACTACTATACATGGAAGACATTCCGTCTTCATTACAGTTACACGGTTGCTTCGTAAAAACAAAGACAACTTTGTTTAAGTGGTGTTGAAATCTACCGAGCTACATTTGAAGTATTAAACTTTGTGAAAATAAATCCAACCGAAGCCCTGATGTGTCAACACTTGACTTACACAGGTCGCAGCACAACTAATTAGTAATGTATTAACACGGCATACGAAACTTGGAGCCTATGCTGAATTAAAGCAGTCGTCACTTGTCAGCCTTGCACTGCGCACCGTGTGGGCCTACTTGAAGGCATGTACGTCATGCATTGGGGTTTGAGGTGACGGTGATACAATCATACATGCACTGTACAGATCGCACTGGCTTTGTGGCTTTGTCCATGCTCGATCGGCCCTGATCATCTCGGCACGAGTTCAGTGAACTGGTTAAATAAGCGGCAGGGCAGACTTTGGAATGAGGTACTCGCAACCCAAGGTCACCATCATGATAAAGGAATGCTAGGAGAGAGAGAGAGGGAGAGAGAGAGAGAGAGAGAGGGAGAGAGAGAGGGGGTGAGAGAAAGAGAGGGAGAGAGAGAAAGAGTGAGAGAGAAAGAGAGCGAGAAGGTGAGAGAGAGAGAGAGAGAGAGGGGGTGAGAGAAAGAATGAGAGAGAAAGAGAGCGAGAAGGTGAGAGAGAGAGAGAGAAAGAGATAGAGAGAATGTGAGAGAAAGAGAGTGAGAGAGAGATAGAAAGGTGAGAGAAAGAGAGGGAGAGAGAGAGATAATGATAGAGGAAGCGTCCGTAGACACACATACACATACAACTATATCCCCTGCAAATATAAAAAGTATCCTTCCTAACAGAGGCAGCGGTGGGAAATGGGCCATGCTTCAAAGTACTGACAGATTAACAGGCGGATTAACGGATGGACATAAGGATCAACTAATCGATGTGCAGAGTGATAGACTGACAGATCATGAGATGGAGACTGCAGAGATCTCTAAACAGAACCCCACAGAAGACCAACACGGGCCAAGGAAGTCTAGATTAGAAATGACCTGTATATATACGTGAACTGATTAGCTCCGCTGGCCAACAGTACACATCACAATTTATCAGCGATGAACAGTACCCCGGTATCAATCATGCCAGATAAGATCAGCAGGCTGATCAGTGATCAGATCATGGGAGATAACAGCAAGCTTTGAAATCTCCGACTGATTGGTTAATAGATTGTGAAATTTCAATTAAGCTGCATCTTCAAGCTGTACAGTGTACCATAATTGCACATTATACAACCATCTAGTCCTTGGATGAAATCAACTTATAAATATAACCACAAGCATTTTACAGTGATGCCAACTGAATCAATATTCTTTCATTTTTACTGAATAGTACGCCAATATAAACACTATATATTGAATCACATGACAAAACCCCTTGACATACTGTCACTAAACTCTGATCTGCCAGATTTTTTTTTATTAAAAAAAGTAAATTTACGGAAAACTGGTATCATTATTATCTACGTATGTTTTTTCTCCACTAACACTCATACTTCTCGTGGCACTAACTGACGAAGTCTCGGTTACACAAATGATTCTCTGATAACTATTATCATTTGTTTGGGTACACTTGCACCTGAAAACACACCACAAGAAGATAATTTTCAACATGAACAATGCATTGTCCAATTGATTAAAAAAAAAGTTGAACTTATTATCACTACTCATAAGCACACCTTCCAATTACATACAGATGATATTATGCAGTAACAACACACAATACATTTACAAGTATTTGTGTTCTGATGATGTGCTGTCAATAAAGTTACCTCCTTTTTTTCCATTGAAATTTGGATTCATATCCTTTCCTGGGAGCTTCTTGTACAAAAAGTCAATACATGTATCTCATAGAATAAATCCTTCTAGCTGCTACAACAAGGAGTCACATTTTTCTATGGAATTTTATGATTAAAAGTCAAAGGAATTGTTACTGGGACCATTTTTAAAGTTTTGAATCAACATTATAATATTGCCCCCACGCAGTTCTGCAAAGAGCCTGGAAAGGAAAACAGCTAAAATTGTCACCATTCCTAAATGTCTCTCACTCGTTTTTCGTACCTGTCCATTTTGACCTAAAGATCTAGCCCTCTTGACACAGTTTATGTCCCATGACTCCAGGGTCACAGCCTCTTGGAGTGCTTGACACTTCAGGCAAACAAATATCTCTCTCTCTCTGTTTCACTCTCTCTCTCTCTCTCTCTCTCTCTCTCTCTCTCTCTCTGTTTCACTCTTCCTTTATATCACTGTTATCCATGCCCCAAGGGCTTTTATGTTGTTTTAAACAGTGAATTAAATGATTAAATGTACAATAAACTATGACACAGTTTAAAAGTTAAAACCAATTAAAATGATATGAATATTTTACAATGACAATACTGAGCAATGATAATATTATCTATTCAGAAAGATTATGGATGCTAGAGTGAGATGTCACAGCCTGATAAACATGACTTATTAAACTTGATATCTGTCTCATACTACTTAGAGCATTTAATCCACCAAGAGTTGGAGAAACAAAATTAAACACACTGAAAAACAAAAACACAGAAATAGAACTGACCTACAGACTCAATGTGTGCCTCAGAATATGAAATGTTTGTCTATAGGAAGTTTTCTATTATAACATTCTTTACAAAGGTACTGATCATAATTGTGACGTTAAACTAGATTATCAACCTGCAAAGGGCTAAAATGGTGAGAGCTCCTTCATCACTGTTCATGAGATACTGCGATTTAGAATGCAAGCCTTGAATTACAAATAAAGTAACTGCCAAAAAAGAAGATTCAACTAAAGACTTAATGACTAATCAAGCTGTGCGTAAGAAAATAACACTAGTATAACGTAGCTGCCCCTCAGCTCACTGACTGTGCAATATGTGTCAAGCCTGGATGTGATGAGATCATTGCTCTATATCCTTACACAGGTACTAGATTTCCTCTCCTAAGCTTACGGAGTTTCAAACAACTCAATGTGTACGCAGATGAACTTTATCCCCATGAAGTGCTAGATAACTTTCGATGTTAAAACTAAAAAAAACCTCAAAGTATAGATTATGAACTGGCTGCACATCAATGTAATATTGTTAGGCTGAAAGAGAGTGGCAGGCATGACAAAGCGAAATTTGATCCCTGTATGAAGCACAGACTGAGGCTGAACATGACCCACCCCACAGCTGGTTCAGCAGCCGAGCATCTGTGACCCAAAACTTCAAAGTTCTCCTCAGAGAGATGGCATGGAGTCATGTATGATCAATTTTCATTTTAGCTGTACAGCTCATTCAATGCAACATATTGATTTCACCAGATGGTCCCTACAAAAAAAACATTAAAAAAAAATGAATGTTTACTATGATTGGCCCTGTTCTTTGGAAGATGATATTGATGACAATAGTGAATTTTTCTGAGGGGACAGAGTGGAATACAATTTAAACTATAGCAGTGAATTTTATGATACATAAATGTAATTGTTTTGTTTTTGTCACGTGTTTGATGTTGAACAATTAAATCTTAAAACAAAATGGTATATTAAGTGTTAAGTGTGTGATGAAATCGTCACAAGCAAAAAACAGCATAAACAATTTTGTAACTTATAGTGTTGGTAATTATAATGGAAATCCTATGGCTACATAACTAAAAAAATACAATCATTCAAGCACGTCTAAAATAGATTTTAGAGTAAATAAGGATTTTGGCATTAAAACTGCACCTAAACAATTTATCACAAAAATATAATTTTACAGACAGATATTGGCAAAAAATTTAACTTTAACTATAAGTAGTGAAAATTAGTTACAACAAAGGTAATAAAGAGATAAACTATGTACAGTAATAGGCTGCAACATTGCAAAATGATTGCATGTCAATATTGTAAACATGTATAGTTAACAATAAAAACACAATTATCTAACTTAGACTCAACCAATATAAGACAATTAACTAAAAATAAAAATAAAAATAAGCATTTGTAAATGATAGTGTCAGTAGATGTTTAAAAGACACATTTGAAAGTAAAGTTTTTATTGCAACTAAGGTGTGATAACTTATAAAATTAAAAATTACATAAATTTCCATTAACAAACATGGCTATCTGGATTTCAATCTGCTGAAACTTTTGTAAATATCAGAATGATCTTCAGAGAGAGTGCCAGGGAGAGGTGGGGTACAGATCTGGCAGATTGACACCAATGTCTACAACAAAGCTTGTTGAAGTACACCGATAGTGATATAGATGCAGAGGTTTCACAGACTTGAGAGAAGGAACATAGGTTAGGCACAGGTTCAAAAATAAAATAAATGGTACCTAGCCAAAATATTTTTAATAGGGACAGGCAACCCCCGCCCTCGCCCAACCCCTTAATAAATCAAAAAACGTTTGAAATATTTATTCAGTGTGGATGTCAAAAGAAATAGAACACTTAGTCAAAGATGAAGTCAATATCTGTAGGAAGGCCTGCGAGTTGCAAGTGATAAGGGTAATGATAGCCGTCATTCACATAAATTTGTAGAGAGGGAAGTAAATATATATATATGTTCAATTTCTAGCATGTATTGAAAGAAGAATAATAGCGTTTGCAAAAATGGTCATGTCTAAACCACTGTTCAGTGATTGCACAAAACCCAATCTTGCATAAACCAAGAATGACATGATGCTCGATATTTTTAATTCTCAGTCAAAGGGAAGACTCTATGGGGAGGCGATTTATAAGGTCTAGCTCTTTTTTGTAATGGTGTTGGCGCATCCAACTGATGGAAAAAAGAAGAAAAAAAACATCCCTTTCAGATTCTATAACAATGCTTGCACCTAACGTCGGCACTCCCTCACTTTACCTTCTCACCGCTCTCTCTGCACATTATTCATTTTATAAACAAACCATGGTAATTTTAGGTGATTTATGCAAATCAGCTTTGGGCAAGCAAACAAAAAGTACTTTCTTAAAAGCAGATTTTATAACAAGAAAAAAAAAAACAAAAATAGAATGATACCACCAAAAAGAGAGATGTTTCAGAGATATCTTTGATGCATTCTAAGGGTCCTGAAAAAGGCTCTCAAATGATTACCGCTGCAGGTCTAGGCTACCTAGATCTGATCTAATCTAGTAGTAATCTTAAAGTTTTTTGGAGTATATAGATCTATATGTGTAATGATGGTTGGCATTTAATCAAGGCCATCTACTGCTAGATCTACTTATAAAATCATAAATTTTTGAATATGAGACTATTCTTTTAAACACTCTAGATCTACATCCTAGATCTAAAACACAAAATTTTCAATATGCATCATCTTTTTAAATTTTGAAATAACACCTAGATCTAGACTTTACTTCAGCAGAGTGAAAGAGAGAGAGAGAGAGAGAGAGAGAGAGAGAGAGAGA
>RQTK01000285.1:446137-456137 GCA_003991915.1 Elysia chlorotica
GAGGGGGGGGGGGGCAGAGATTATTGAAATATTACGCTTTAAAATTCAATTAATCTTTTTTTATACTGCAATATGTTTGAAATAACATATTTTATTGAACAAGGAGAACTAGTCTATTTATTCTTATAGACTTACCATTCGTTTTGGGTGTACATTTCGTTCTAAGTACTCCTTTAGGTAACCGAATTCTTCAGTGCAACTGCACTTCACTAATAAAATCATCCCACCCAAAAGCGACTCAATCGCTCTTTGTTTTCAGAGTGTAGGACAGGACAACACTGTAGGTCCAAGGTAGACTCGCCAGTCATCCAAGTTCATTACAGGGGAAGTTACTCCGTTTTAGTATCTCTGAAAAGCCCCAGGAGTGATGCATCTTCTCTCTCTCTCTCTCTCTCTCTCTCTCTCTCTCTCTCTCTCTCTCTCTCCTTGCCGCTGACTTTCGACGTGAAGAAACCAACTCGCTATTATCTTTCTCTTTCTATATTTTCCAGCTCCCTATATTTCCTCTCCTCGATATCGTTTACTATCTCTCTCATCTCCCTTCTATATCTCTTACTTTCTATGTCACTCTTTATATCTTTACCCCTCTATCATGCAAGCTAATGCGCTTAAATTTGAGAAGTGGAATTTACCACTGAACAAACCTTCCCTTCACTAGTTTAGAAGCAAAGGAAATTGTGCGCAGAAAGCGAAGCGCTATCTTTGTCTAACGTCTCCTAGATCCTGAGGCCTCTTGAGGTACTGTGGACTTGGTCGGCCACATAATAGTTTATACCGACACCCACCGATCATGTAGGGAAAAGCGCACCCACAAGAGCGGAGGCTTGTACCACGGACGTCCTGCCACGAAAAGCAGTGCTCTAACCACAGCGTTACTGCGCCTGCTCAGGAGAGAAGAGCAAATCAGAACATTCTTCATAGGAGAAAAGATTTTGTGCCCTAGTTTTTCTGTCTTCTAAGTTCCCAAGAGGATCACATACGGCGACGGGTCCCATGACTAACATATGACAATTTTATGTGCTGCTGCACGCGAGGCAGTGTAGGGATAACATGACGGCTGTCCCAGTAAGTCACATTATACCTAATCTGTGCAGGGAGAAATTCGAAAAACAAATCTGCCCAATGAAGGGTTTTTGACTTGCAGACTTCCTAACTGGGTGACCAACACTCTACCACCTGCACCAGTTCACCCCTATCAAATAATGCTGAAGAAACCGAAAGATTGATTTACAGCAAATAATGCCCCCCTCAAACAAGTTACACATGTATCAATAACACGCCCCAACAAAATCAAGACTTAAACTTTAATTCAGTCGCTCTCTCTGTAATTTGTAAACCAACCTTTGAGAGTTTCAACTTGAGAGAGGTATGAAGAGAAGAGTGGGTACATAATAAAACAGGGGAATACCTAATTGAGGCCCAACACAACTCCTTCCAGGCTTAAAGAAAAACAGTCAAGATTGAGTACTAGACATCGTCTCGTCCTTGTTGTCCTGCCAAAGCGATTCCTCAAAACCTTTTCCCTGATAAATTTCAATCCTAGGCCCCATTTCAAACTAACTCCAAGTTGAAAAAAATTAAACTGCATGTACATGATTTGTAAAATCACATGTTGCCAAACAATCTATCAAGTCAAGGACGGACAGGATGATATCAGTACATGTAGGCCTAGCACCAATAAAAAATGCGGGCCTGCATGTATCTCCCAGCTCCATGTCAGTTAAGAAGTTGTACCAACTGGGCTGCCTGGCAACCTGACTACCAATATGTAGGTACACATGTACTCCTTTAAAAGTGGTAAATGCACATTACTTGTCAGCTTTACAAATCAAACCTACAGTTTGTATTGACTGCTAAAGCAGAAATTTGACCTAGAACAGTTCAATATCCTCAGAATCTACACTGTGTACAGATGACACTGCAGAATTTGTTAATACATGTTGATGTATTTGCTTCCTTTCAAATTTGAGGTCTTTGGTTCAAATCTCAATTGGTGGCCTTGTCTCATTAAACAGTTGCTCTGTAAAGCCTGGAGACATAAAAACTTATTCAAGATAACTGTACTATCCATCAAACTGAGTCTGCTGAGGGCATAGATTTGTTCAACAAACCTTAAGAAAAATTCAGAGGATGTCTAATAGAATTTCAAATTTGGATATTGTATTATTGTGTAAACACATAGGCTACAACTTTTAAGAGAGTGTCAAAAATATTGTATGACCTTTTCTTTGTAAACTGAAAGGAAGATCGCTCCTTTAAAAAAAAAGAAGGAATGATAATGCAACAAAAATAGAATTGACAGGAAAAACAGATGCTTTTTGAGGGATCCGTCTTGGACCTGATCATTCACCATTACAAACTACAAGAAAGAAATTACCAACTCTCAAACATAATATTATATTTTAAAACTTTAATCATATTACATAGTATGTGTTTTCATCTCATAACATTCATTACAGGTCTCATTTATGAATCAACATATAAAATTAATAGTTTTGGTCATAACCTCTCCAGCACAACGCACCAGTTTCCCTGATCGTAGTAGCTCTGGGTCACCGCACATCCTGGCACTCGCTTGCACATCGCCTCGAGCTCCCCCTGCCGGAACACGTGGTAGAACCGGTGAAACAGGTCGGCCTTGACTGGCTCATCACTGCCGTCTGACCTGGTTTTGTCTGCGGACTTCGTTTTCAGCTGCCACGGGACAAGAAGGTCCTGGTCCTTAAACTGAGTCCGGTTCACATGGACAGCGAGTTTCTTGTCGTGACTGGCCTGTGAGACTTCACTGGAAGAATCAGCACTAACACTAGTAACAGAGCATGCATTGGTCGACGTTTCAGTGGAAGAGAGATCTTCCAAGTCTGGACTTTTCTCCGTTACATTGTTCCTATGTCTTGTGCTGATTTGTCTCACAGCGATGGGGGTTTTTAAGTCTGGTTTGTGACATTCTTGTTGAGAACACGACACAAGACCACTTGCTGGACCAGAAACTGTGTCACCCACTGAACATTCACCTGTTCCGATGTCTGAATCTTCAGAAACTTTATCGCTCTGTTTGCCCACTAGTTTCTCAGCACCGTTTTCATGTGCCCGTACTGACGTGCTATCACAGGTGAGACGATCAGACGTTGTATCTGCTGCATCCTGATGGGTGACGCCGTCCTGCCTCATCTGACGCCTGGGCTTGATGTATTTGGACTGCGACTTGTTCAGCTCCTGCTCCATGGCCCACACGTAGACCAGGGCTCGGCCCCCGCGCCGCAAGACGCGGACAACTTCTGACAGCGCTTTGTGCCTGCGGTGCTGCGGGAAAATAATGACACAAGTTTTCAAATCTTTTATCTACTAAGTAAAAACATATTTCTTATGCACTTCCACATTTGTATGTATTTTGATGCTTCACAAAGACTTACACTTACATTGAGAATAGCAGAGGAAACACTCAGACAGAGATAAACTTTTTGTCAATACTGCCCGACACCCGTCCCCTCCCTCTGATCCCTCATTCAGTGTCCAGTGTTCTATTAATATATCTTTGCTTATCAGTTTTTAACAAGACCTAGTCTAAGCTGCCTCATGTAATCCTTATTTAGACTGCTCCCTTGTATACACATTTTAGTAATAATGTGAGATAACACTGAGACGTAAGTTGCTGAAACCACTAGAATGCTACTCTTGGATACTTCACAGTTTTCTACAATTAATTTATATTCAAATAATTCACCATACGCAAGTTGATAAAAATGAATTCAACACGCTGTGTGAAATCTACCTCCATAAAGTAACACTTCATGCATGTGGGATTACTTTTTGTACTCAAGGAATGAGAAAAAGCATTTAAAAACTTGTTAATTACTTTAACTTTCCATGAAATTTTCCAACTTTTTTCGTTAAATATGGTGCAAAACTAAAATCTCTATAAATTTCCAATTATCAATCTCAACAAAAGTCCAAAAGGCAGGTTAAGTAATAATGGACTTACAATTTTTATTTTTTTATTAATAAGCATGTTGTGACTTAAAAAAACACACACACACAAAACTGTTGTGTTTACCTTGGTTGCCATATGGTGGATCACAGCTATGCACAGCACAACGTCAAAAGAACCAGAGCGGAAGGGAAGGCATGTGACATCACCCACACAGGTTTCAAACCCACGCGAGTGACAGATCGACGCTAGATTACTGCTGAAGTCACTTCCAATCTGGACACACACAAAAAAAAACACAAAATGATTTCATTTCTTCAAAACTTGTCAGATAGAAAGTGTATGTTTATTCTGATAGTGTTTTATGTTTCTAATTAAGACTTTATTTATTGCAACAAAGATTTTTCTCCAACAGTTTTACTCTCTTGGTGATCTCATCCTAGTTTGTTTAAGTTTAGTTTAGTTTTAAGCATCTTAATTCCCTGTAGGACATAGTGCCATAACAGTAGAGTCTGAAAAAATATTGATACTACCTGCATCATGTGACTCTGTTGCATTAGATAAAGCTTCAGGTTTTCTTTGCAGTAAGTTCAACATATTTTCTTCTTATTAATTTTAGAAATTTTCACCCATAACAGCTAAAACATTCAAAATTATGTGTATATTCTAACAAAATAAAAATGTAAATAGGCAAATTTCAACAACAACAAAATTTCTAACATTTTCTGGTAAATAAAAAGAAACTGAAAAGGTATAGACTGAGCTAACTAAACAATGAAAAAAAACCTTGTTTTTTTTGCACTGTTTCTATAGATTTGTTTCCCTCTTTGATGTAAACCTAACGTCAAATGCCTTAATATTACTTTTCCCAAACAAACTCTCTCAACACAACTGAAACCTCACTACCGGTACCTCAAACAGTTCCTTGTTTGCCCCGAGACACTTCCCGTTACCGCAGCCGACGTCTGCCAGGAGGGAAAGTGGCGGCTGCTGCATCACAAACTCGATGACTCTCGGCCACGGTTTGTAGCGAGTTCCGCTGAAGTGATCCGCAATGTCCTCGTACACCTGGGCAGTTCAAAAGAGAAACACATGAGGGAAGATTATACCCACAAGAGGAATAAGCAAACACTAAAAATACTGGACTAGAGTGGAGTCCTTAAGATAAATCTTTAGTATATTTTATCCCAAGTTTATATAAAACAGTTACAGTTGGTTAAAAAAAAAAGCATTACAAAGCCATGATTTGTACATTTCAAACACTTACACAAAGATAAACGTAAGCAGGTTTCAGGCATGTATGTACATAGGAGGAGGTGCAGCAAGAGGAGGACATGCAGAATGAGCGAGAGGAAGAGCAGAGAAAGGAGAAGCAGGAGGAAGTAAGTGCAGTGTGGAGGAAGAGGAGGAGGGAGAAAGAGAAGGAGGGAAGAAGAGCAGAAGGGAGGAAGAGCAGGAAGAGAGAGAGAGAGAGAGAGAGAGAGAGAGAGAGAGAGAGAGAGAGAGAGAGAGAGGGAGAGAGAGAGAGAGAGAGAGAGAGAGAGAGAGAGAGAGAGAGAGAGAGAGAGAGAGAGAGAGAGAGAGAGAGAGAGAGAGAGAGAGAGAGAGAGTATTACCATTGCAGAAGCTTATTTACAAGTATACATGTGTTTTTCACCGACGAATGGATTGGCTTCAAAGAAACCATATGGTTCCTGCCACCCCTCAAGAACCCGAGTCACTACGAGCGTGTTACTTAAGTCTATAAATTATAGCAACCCAACCTGATCAATTCTGTGTTGCCTTCATCAAGAATGAGCTATTATATGTTTGAAATAAATGTTTAAGTGTCAAGCATACCCGTCCATGGTCCGGACAGCGTTAAGATGTAAATGTACACATCTTTGGATCTTCATGAAATGTGAGCCAGACTTTCCTCTATAAAATAAAATGGATCTACGCTTTGATTGAGAAGTTAAGTCTAGGAACATAAGTCTATGGAAAAAATTCAATACAAATGCATTGGTAAAATTTGTCTCTGTCTCACTTTCTAATCTGAAAGAATCGCTAAAATAAAAAAAGAAGCCCAACCTTGTTCACATGCTTCCTCTCCAGAGCAACGGCCTCTTCCTCAGTCTGGGGCACGCTTGTATCCTCAAGAGACACGTCTCCACTGTCGTCATTTTTACAGCTGTCATGTTTTGAGGCTTGTCTGTCCTTGATAACCTTCCTGAAGGTGAATGATACACGCCGTCCTCGATTCTGCAAGGTGAGACCCCCATCGTTTTCATCAGTACCTCGGCTGTCCGTCAGATTTCGGCAGGCCTGTGCCGCGACAATGTCCGACTTCCTGGGCGTTATTCCGTGAGACCAAACGTAGCGAGACTCGCCCCTCATCACCATCAGACTTCGCCGCGGGAGAAGAACACTGACATGCCGCCCGTCATCGTGACGGAAATCCATCACAACCTGAAACAGAAATATTCCTGAAAAATCATCACACTATTATGACAGCTACCAGAAAAAAAATCTTTAATGTTTCATTCTTCAGGTTTTAATGCATCTTCTGATTTAAAACAAAGATTTTGCCTGAGAAAAGATAATTATCTCTTTAAATATGAGTATAGTTCAGTGTAAAACAGTATTACATCCAGTAACAATATTTTTGTCTCAAGACCAGCGACGTTAACTCACTTATCCTATTTGTATTGATATGGGCCACATACTAGTGGACTAAAGGAGAAGTTACCTGAGATCCTAGGCTTAAAGCTATAATGCCGTCTTCAAATGCCTCCCGAGTATCTACATGTGCCGGAATACCTTCCAATTAAAAAAAATAATAATTGAAATTTTATTTGTCATAAACATGGAGCATGACAAAAGAAAGATATGTATATGGATATCATAATTAAAATATTGGCAAATATCATTTTCAAGACATTTTAAAATATTCCTATGAACAGGAAAAGCTGATTTCTATCTATTCAAAATACTAGCAGGAGTTTACTATTGTGTAATAACCATAAAAATAATACAATTTCCTAGTAATTAAAATATTTCCCTACAAAAAAATGATTAAAAAAAAAAATGTGAATAAACATGGACCAGAGAAATATAGCTTATTGCTAGACTATCCTCATATACATGCCAATAAATTAACAGAGATTAGATTTCAACAAAACTACATCCAGCAGTCTATTCTATTTAACTTTTACAATCACTATGTCTCTCAATGATTCCATGGATTTTCCCAGTTTGCAGAAAATGAGGGTGTGGCATCGATCATCGGCGATAGAAACCCCTATTTTGGAATGTTAGAGAGTTAAAGCAAGAAAAGTAATGGCTGACACCTACTATGTAAATTGAATTTTTGTGGAAATTTACATTGAACAGCAGTTGAAAAAAAAAAGCTTTTTGAGGATGACCTTACCCTGACCGGGCTCGTAGGAGTTGATGGTCAGCTGATCAGGAAAGTGGTCGACAAGTCCCTGGTCTTTTGCTCGGTTCAAAAACTCATGGCAGATACTAGGGATCCCATCGGTGAGAGGATCATTAACGTCCACGTCGTTGATGCCATATTTAAACTCGAAGCCAAAGTGTTTCACTCTCCGATGCTTCATCAATGATGTTTCTGGTCGGAAAGATATTATTACAGTATGAAAAAAATAGAAAATAATTTCCCCCTAGAATTATTTTCTAAGAATATCATGGAAGATTAAGAAGTCTGATGAAGATGTGCTAGATCAGGCTAGAGTAGATAGAAATTAGATAAAAACTGTAAGAAAATGGCAATGGAATTTCTAGGACATCCAAATCGACACAAAAATATAGAACATTCAGCCCCAGCTGGAAAAATGGATGGTAAAAAGAAGCAGAGGTAGACAAAAACTAACCTGGTTAGATACATGCAGTCCAAACAGATGGGCAACCAATAAAGACAGGGGTGATTAAATCATTTTAAAGCGGTCTGAGTAAAGATATGAGTGGCGTACTATTATCACCTATGTCTGCTCTAGATCTGGCACTTGATGAATGAAAGAATAGACAGCTAATCTCCCTTCACCTGAATCCTGTCATCAACTTGTGAATGGTAGATCGTATTGAGGTATAACAATTTATTTATATTTGAACAGTCTTAGATTTGATATATCATTCATTAGGTGTATAACCTTTTGTCAATTCATTTCCAACAACCAACTTGAACACAAACAAAACAAAGAGCATATTGCCTCAAACAAACTTAGAGGCTTGATATTTGAAGCATAGCACAAAATTAATTAATTTCTCTATCTAATATTGAGAAAGAATTTTAGCTACCAATTTACAAATATTAATTTTTTTTCATATTCTTTTCATCATATCTTAATACAGCTCTTTTGGAGATGTAATAAATTGGTGTTGTCAGAATTGTTTTGTTTCAAGACTTGCAATATCATATACACAATCAAATATTTTACAAAAAGTGTGATAGGCATACCTGCATTTTAAAAGACTTTATTTTTGCATCAAGTACCAGAACTTGCAAGTTCTAACCAAATGAATCAATAAAATAAAATTGAACGAATATCTCTTGATCATGCTCTAGTAGAACTTTTACATTAAGATGTTGCCAAGTGCAGCATAAAGGACAGTCGTCAAGGTGATGTACAAACCTTTGGCAGTGCCATCCGCATCCAAGTCCATTAACTTTATCAGTGCTTGCTCAGTTTCCTCAGACACAAACTCTTCAACAATATCAAGTCCGGGAGGTTTTTCATACGATGGAGAAATGCTAGGGGGAACTGGAAAAAATAATATACATTTTGATGGATTTCACTTTATTACAAAAAAATATGTAAGAATGTTAACTTTAACTCCAGACACAACATTAAAAGATGTAAAGGTATGGAACAAGTGTATTAGACAATAAGATACCAAAAAAATTGTCACTTGACCTATGTTGCCATTTAAAACAGCAATATGATTAAATTTTCAAACTTTTTTGTCCAGAAATTGATCTAAAATTGCAAAGCTTTTTACAGAGAAATTATTGAGATCCTCAACTAAAAACACAAGAGATGACAACTGAGATTAGTAAATCTCATTAGATAAGTTGTTGAAAAAATTGCCTACCTTTCTCTACAAAGCAAAGGTATAAATAAACGTCCTGGGCAGGGTCAGGCCCTCGCCTGAGTAAGAAGCCATTGAGCTTCTCATGAGCAAGAGCCGCGCTTGCTGCGTCTGCGTAGCACACGAAGCAATACTGTTTCCGTGGTAACATGACAATGCCGCTCATGACTCCAAACTTTGAGAAAAGCGGCAGGAGCTCCTCCTGGCTCACACCGTTAACCAGACCACCATTTTGGACACACAAAATCTGAAGATTGAGCAAATTTATTTATTTATTTTTAACAGTTTTCTCTTGTTGATGAAATAAGTTTATAAATCTTAAAACCATGTACTGATGTAGGCAGTTCACTTTGTTCTTTGATGAACATTTAAAATTGTGCATCTTAGTGGTGAAAATACAGAAAACTCTGCTCAAATAATTTTATATTTTGTGTCAAATATTCTGTCTACAGAAATTACTATCTTTCACTTTAGCCTCCATTCTCATCCCCTGCCTGTCTATCCAGGCTATCAGCAGTGATTTGTAACATGGCAGAATACAAGAGAACCTATAGATCAGAATGCAATAAAAGTAAAAAAACGTACCTATTCACCTAAACTTGCATATAGAGCTAGATCTAGCGTCATTATTAATGAGAAACTAGAATCTATACCTTAGTTTAGCTACTACAAATTAATCGATATTTATGAAATTTCATGACCAATAAGCCTAGATCTAATGTAGCCGCATCAGCAGCAAAGTGTGTATTTTGTTTGGGGATGTGTCTTAAGATTACGTTGGGTTATCAGAAATGAACATTTACATTAGCTTAGCCTTGCTTAGCTTAGCTTAACAGTGTGAGCGTAGTAAAAGTAGTAGTTGCAAACAATCAACTTAAGCGTGGCAGTTAAAACTTTTACTTAATGTAGTTTTCAGAAAAATCGTGAGAGATGAATACAGGCCCAGATCTAATATTTGTAACATGGCAGGATATAAGAGAACCT
>RQTK01000285.1:461137-467539 GCA_003991915.1 Elysia chlorotica
CCAAGCAACCAACCAACCAACCAACTAACCAGCCAACCAACCAACCAACCACCAAGCAAGCAACCAACCAACCAACCAACCAATCAAACAACCAACCAACCAACCAACCAACGCCATTAGCGAGAGCGCACGCTTTACTTTCCTAGCTGGGAGTGAACAGTCACTACCGACTTCTACTTAGTTCTTTTGTTTGCTTCGGAAACTGGTAAAGCTGCAGGTTCTAAGACTTCTATCAGACTATGTTGACTTTCAACGCCAGTAAAACCAAAAACAACATCTGCTGCATGGTGGTTTGTAAAGCAAACCACGCGTGCCCGATGCTTGAACAAGAATGAAAACACTGGGAGGTTTGTCTGTCATTTTGTGCGTGAGAGCTGGTCGAGGGTGGCAAACTCCATTAAATTAGAGAAAAACACCGGCCTGCTTGGCAATGCTTGCATCTCACGGGACCAGGTGTGACGGGTTGTGGGGTTGAACACACTTACGTACGCCTGTGTGTGGCGGGTTGTGGGGTTGAACACACTTACGTACGCCTGTGTGTGGCGGGTTGTGGGGTTGAACACACTTACGTACGCCTGTGTGTGGCGGGTTGTGGGGTTGAACACACTTACGTACGCCTGTGTGTGGCGGGTTGTGGGGTTGAACACACTTACGTACGCCTGTGTGTGGCGGGTTGTGGGGTTGAACACACTTACGTACGCCTGTGTTTGTGTCTCTGATTACTTTGCTCTTCAACTCAATTAGACTATAGGTTTACAATAGTTATATAATTGTACTGTTTAAAAAATACTATTTAAAAAAAAAAGGTTTCGACCTACACGACTCGAACGAGTGCTATCATCAGGCATCTGAGGCATGGAGTTTTCTTGTCGCTCATTGGCTTCATTGGAATAGCATAGAGTTCCGATTGGACGCTGATAAAGATTCCCTAACATATCGTCTTGGTTTTAACTGTTGACCCCGCTACCGCAAGGCCTGTAGTAATGAATTCTGCACGCGTCAAGGTAGCTTAGGTAGGTCTAAAATCACGGCAGGTGCCACAGTTTGGATTTTTTAGTCTGCGTGGGCTTTGTAGTGTCTCTCTAGGGTGTATTTTAGTTTCTCAGTGGTGCAATGGTGTAACCCTGATAATAGATGTGAATGTAATTAAACAATCTATTGCTTTTATCTAAGGTATGGTCTTGCACTAACCCGCATAATTAAAGAGTGTGTTTGTTTCAACTTTTATTTATTCTTTGAGCTGTTTTAATTTGTAGGCCTTTTGGTTGCACTGCCAATAGGGAATACATAGTGATACATGTGACGTCAGACATGACAGAGAGCAGAAGAGGGGGAGGGGAATGGATTTGGGGGTGGGGTATTATATAGTCATTGAATGGCAGCGATGTCTGCCAGTCTGTCACTCCAGCTTCATAAGGTGACAAGTGCCCCTGTGTTGTTTGCACAAGAGGTTACCACAGGATATGGAGTTTCGCAGAAGCACAAACAGCCCTTCGGAAGTGTTCAAAGAGCATCCATTTTCTTTCCAAAAAAATGCGCGTATCTGGTGCAATGCGGCGGCGAGTTTCGAGAAACTTACGTATATACTTGTAATTTGATGGAACAGGAATAGGGTAGGTATTTTTCTCATGCGCATCGAACTTTTTAGTATGGATTACGGAAAATATCAACCGTGAACGTATTTTAAGCTTGTTGTCATGGTAAAGGAAAGATTGTTTTGTTTTGAACGTGCACGTTTTTTTGGATGACTTGTATATCGTGTTTATGCTTCTGCGAAACTTCATATCCTGTGGTTAGAATAGACACACCTCACTCTCTTGGCGCTGTTTCCTAACCTAGACATACAGTCAGAGGATCATTTCGGTCACTTGCACTTAGTCTAGTGGGTGGAGGCGACACTGCGATAGTCGGTGACTTCCTGGGACTCCGTGTTGTCATTATCAGTTCTGTGGCAGAGCTCTTCCGTGCGCGCTTCGGTGTCGCAAAATCGGGAAGTCCAGAGCTTTCGATACTTGGTAGAGGAGGCTAGATCTTAAAGAGTTTCATTTAGATGGAGATTTCTTGAAATGTGATTGATTTATATTGTTTTATACTTTAAAATAGTTTAGCTGTGATTCCATTCATTTTATTGTGTGATTGAGGAACAACTAAGTAATACTACTATTTAAGATTGTATAATGCTGTTGTTGTTTTTTTGTTTTTTGCCTTGTAACTTAAAATTTAAAAAGGGAAAAAAAACATACGAAGTAAAACAGATTGTTTTCCGTAGTATTTGTTTACTAATTTTGCAAATCAAATTAATTTTATCTCTGTAAAAAAATTAAAGGAGACTTTTAAAAATTTAAAAAGTCCACAAAACAGCACAGTTTAAAAACTAGTTAACATAAAGGAATGTAAAACGTCAGACTTACAAAGTGAATAAGCTGAAGCCAGTCTGTATTTTTCAGCGTTAAAAGATAATGACATTTTTTTTCAACCGTGAAGACTTCCAAAATAATAATTTAAAAAACTGGATATACATGCATTGAGAGCATCTAACTGTTTATTGTTTAAGTCACTAAATAAATGCTGTAAGGTTTCTGGTAAGGTAAGATATGACCAGTAAGATTAACATCTTTAGAAAAAGAAAAAAAAAGAGAAAAGGCATAAAGATGATATCTCGTCCTAACCGGTGTAGATCATGAGGAAAGAGTTGTTAATAGAACTGTTTTAAGCTTTCAAAATTCATTCACTTATGAAAACTAAATGTGAAACAAACTGATGCCCAGTTTCTTTAATAATAAATATTGCTTTGTATAAACACTTTGCTAGTGAAAGGAAGGGGGAAGCTTTGGGTTCTAGTTTTCCTTTCCCACCTTCGCAACTGCTTTATGGATCCAAGCACAATCTTATTCATGACGCATGCTTTTTTTTCCCAACAGATCATTGTAAGATAGTGATTACTAGAATATAAGAAGTGGCTAGATCATCAGCCTGAAAATGGTCATTGAATGTCTCTGTCAAATTTTCAGTCGAAGTTTGGGCCATGTATTTATAAATATTCTGTAGGATTATCTTTTTATTACTCTTTTTTTACTCTGAAAATACAAAGCTCATCAAAATATTGTGCTGCATATCAATATTAAGATTTTGAGCTTTTGCTCAGGCGGCAATGGCAGATACTTCAGTGTGTCACCGAAGAATCAGATAGAAGTCAACGTGGAACGAACCGCCCCCACCCCTCTCTTCCTGGAGATTTAAAAAGAAAAGAAAGAAAACAAAAAAAGGCAACAATTTTTCATTATCAATGAGAATAATTATTTTAAATAATTTGTTTTGTACCAAGTCGATGAGTATTTTCTTACAAAGAATGAAATCCTCCTCCATGACAAATGTTATGCATTGATCTGTGTCTGTGATATGTGTATTGATCTGGCTATTGTATCAGTACAGCGAGGTCATTAAATGGTACAGTAGTCTAACCGAAGATCTTCGCAAATCTTTTGGGTACATAATGAATGAGCCCACACTGGCACTGGGGACTAATGGGCAAAGGATACAGTGGCAGAGCTGCCAACCCGAGCAGTCATCAGAGTGTTACTGTAAGCCACATTCAACCCAAAGAAGGTTAAACCTTTCTCCAGTGCGTCGAACACAACAATATTATCTTGTGCGCACTAATAAGGCGCTCTTGTGCGGACACATCTCTGTATTGATCTGCACAACTCCTATTTCAAAATTATAAAAATCAAAGCTTTTACCATTAATACATTTTTGGAATTTCCCCTAACAGGAAAAGGCCTAAAGCCTTGCGCTTTTTGGCGTAAGTTTAGCTGCCAGACCCTCTGTGACTAGGCCTGAGAGACAGAACAGGAAGGAAGGCACCGACACATAGATACATAACTATATACATCTATGCACCGACATAATCTTTGGGGGAGGCGTGAAGCCCCGTGCCGTAACAGATTAGTAACTGGACTGGCGACTATCTCTATGTGCATTAAGTACAAAGAGAACAAACATTTAGACACCCGACTTGCTATGTATCAAGATTCTATAGCCGAGCGACTATATATAATTCAGATTTGTACTTACCACCCTACTAAGTCCTAGTTTCTCTCTTTAGTTAAATAGCTGACATAGATCACGTGTTATATACGGCTGCCATCTTTAACATCGACTTTCATGGCGCCACGGTTGACTTGTTATTTGCCGCTTCTTGCTGTGAGGGCCACTAAGCAGACGGCGGGGAATGAAGCGTGCAGTAGACAGTACCAATATTGTCAGAGGCACAATACGGATTAGGATCGATCATATCGACTGTAGGGTCTTCTTCCAGAGTCGTACGCTAGATCGTCGACGCAATTAGCTCTAGATAATTGTATCTAAAGTGATCTTCTGTTGGTGTACCGGGGTAGAGATAGGACCGCGCTATGGGTGGAGTGTTCTACACAATTTAACAGACTTCGCGATCCCCTCGACAAAAATAGGATGACATAATTAGGCCTACACCTTTTTGCATTGCGTTTCGCTAGTCGCTCATTGGCTCCGTCAGTCCGGCATAGAGCTATGGTTGGACGCCGGTGCAGGTTGTCATAGATATCGCGTTCGTTCTCGGTATGGAACGGTTGTCGCAAGGATTCTAATGTCTCATAGGTTTAGAGGGTTACATTATTTTGTTACCATTGTGGATTTTTCGTTACTTTCTTTCTTTTCTTTTCTTTTTTTTTGTGTTAGTGGTTTTTTATTTGGAGGGGGGGGGTGAGGGGTAGGGTTGGAGCGGAATTGTGGTTACACATTGTCTGTAATCACTTTATCTCCTTTCAAAATCCCTGTACGTTCTCCGCTATATTATGGGCTTTGTAATTATGGAATGTCGAGTTAAGCACAATCATAAATTATTGTAAATGTTCCTAACATAATTATTCTTTATATCGACAGAGGAAGTTATGTTGAAAACTGCTCTGCTTGGAGGTTGTCTTACAGATCCTTGAAGGTTAACACATTACTTATACTAGAGTTACATCTTGAAGGTTAACACATTACTTTTACTAGAGTTACATCTTGAAGGTTAACACATTACTTTTACTAGAGTTACATCTTGAAGGTTAACACATTACCGGTACTTTTACTAGAGTTACATCTTGAAGGTTAACACATTACTTTTACTAGAGTTACATCTTGAAGGTTAACACATTACTTTTACTAGAGTTACATCTTGAAGGTTAACACATTACTTTTACTAGAGTTACATCTTGAAGGTTAACACATTACCGGTACTTTTACTAGAGTTACATCTTGAGGGTTAACACATTACTTTTACTAGAGTTACATCTTGAAGGTTAACACATTACTTTTACTAGAGTTACATCTTGAAGGTTAACACATTACTTTTAGTAGATTTACATCTTGAAGGTTAACACATTACCGGAACTAGAGCTACATCTGGCACAAGTAGCGCGCTCAAGGGTGATGTTTTGAGGACAAGGATAAACAAAAATTAATTTTGTGACCGAATAGAGCTACTGTCCGGCTTGTTATGATAGTAAGTATTTAAACAACTTCGGAAATAGATTTTCAGGTGCATGTACTAAGTACGGGTGGATGAACTAACTTTTCTCCTCGGAAATCGATTTGGATGTTCCCCATTCCGGATTTACCCGATTATTTTCTGGACACCCATGCTACTGAATAACAAGAACTATGTAGTAGAAGTGATACATTAAAATATTTTTTGCATCGTATATGTGCAACCACATAAACTATTCTCTTCGGCAACTGGTTTGGATTATTCGAAGCTTGGATTTACCAGTATGCAACATTATCTGCATACTCGTGTGGTTTTTGTCTAGCAGAAGTTTGCAGTAACAACTAACAAAAGTCTGCAGCAACAATAACAAAAGTCTGCAGTAACAATAACAAAAGTCTGAAGTAACAAGTATCAGAAGTCTGCAACAACAACCATTTTCTAACAGACCTTTGCAGAAACCACGCGCAGAAATCAGTAAAAGCAATTGTCTAGTGTCTGGCAAAGATCTGCCTGCAGTAACAACTGTCTAACAGAAGCGCCTACCAACAGCTGACCAGCTAGCAGAACTAACAAAGTCCCCAGTCCAATATTGAGAACATGAAGAACTTCAGGACTGTGTCGGCCCTGGTGCTAACTGCCCTGGCTCTTGTCCTCATTCCTGGCGAGTTCCCCGGGGCCAGAGGGCGCCTCCAAGGCAGACTTCTACCAGCTGTACAACGACCTGTTCGGGGTCTACCAGAAGGAGATCATCCCAGTGGAGAACAACACCAATGTGGTCTACGTCTTCTTGAGTTTCGCCTCCTGGCCCTGGTCGATGTGAGTGAACTAACTCTCTGTCTGTCTGTCTCTCTCTCTCTCTCTCTCTCTCTCTCTCTCTCTCTCTCTCTCTCTCT
>RQTK01000285.1:471408-532434 GCA_003991915.1 Elysia chlorotica
GTATGGCTATTGAATCATGCATTAGGGATATATGTAACCATGCAGTAGGGATATATTTAACCATGCATTAGGGATATATTTAACCATGCAGTAGGGATATATGTAACCATGCAGTAGGGATATATTTAACCATGCAGTAGGGATATATTGAATCATGCAGTAGGGATATATTTAACCATACAGTAGAGATATATTTAACCATGCAGTAGGGATATATTTAACCATGCAGTAGGGATATATTTAACCATGCAGTAGGGATATATTTAACCATGCAGTAGCGATATATTTAACCACGCAGTATGGATATATGTAACCATACAGTATGAATATATTTAACCATTCAGTAGTGATATCTTTAACCATTCAGTAGTGATATATTTAACCATTCAGTAGTGATATCTTTAACCATTCACTAGTGATATCTTTAACCATTCAGTAGTGATATCTGTAACCATTCAGTAGTGATATCTTTAACCATCCAGTAGTGATATCCTAAACCATTCAGTAGTGATATCTTTAACCATTCAGTAGTGAAATCTTTAACCATTCAGTAGTGATATCTTTAACCGTTCAGCGGAGATATAATTAACACGTTTAGGCATATACCTATCATTGCCTTACGACAATTCACTCCCCAGGTGGCGTTCTTGGCCTTCACGTCCAGCCTGGTGTTTGCGCTGCCTGCCGACTCTGGAGAGAAGATGTCCATGGGCATGACAGTCCTGTTGGCCTACGCCGTCTACCTGACCATCGTGTCAGACTACCTGCCCAACACGTCGGTACAGGTGGGTGGGGGGTCCTAGCACTCTATCTCGTCGCGTCTCGCGGTACTTGTACACGTTTCCCGTTGGGTAACTTGCCGTTTTTCTTTGAGCTGATTTAGATATAATCAGAGTGATTACCGATGTTCACGTTTTACGGTAATAGGGTGTGGATTCATACGTTTAAATAATTTTAAAAAATCGTTTCCCCTCTACGTTTGGCTTGGGAATAGGACACATTAAGAGTTAGATTAAGTATTAAGATGTGAAAGGCGTATACAATTATTCATAGAGTCATATAACTGTGTGTGCCTCCGTCAGGCTGCCAGGCTGATGGGAAAAGTTATTGGTCGGGTTCTTTCTTTACGTACATCGTCAACAGCAAGGCTGTAATAGAGCGGAGGGGTCCGAAGACTGATGGAAAAGAACTTCATGTGCCGCCATGATTATACTTATAGAGACAGTGTAGGGAGACAATGTCCCATGTCTCAGGAGATCACAATAATGTACAATGACAAATATACCAGCAGTAGGGGGACGAAATTCGGCAAATACAGTCATGCCTGATCGTCCGTTTGAACCGAGTACCTACCAAATCGGAACCCAATGCTCTACAACCTGCGACAGGCTGCACCGCGGAGAGCAGTTTCTTAGTCTCACAGGGAAACGTTATTTGTCAAGATAAAGGTAGTTTTCTGATGATCTGGTTGATAGAAGAAAGTCATAAAAGGGTAGTCGTATCTTGGCCTCATATGGAAAAGTTATCTGTGGAGATAAAGTTAGTGCATGTATCCTGGTGACTTGGCTGATAGGAGAAGGTAATACAACTTTCAAGAATTGAGAAAAACGGCCAAAAAATTTTTAAACCATTATAAATTAAACACCCACATAGTCAAGTTTGGTGTGTTTATTATGACCTTGCTTGTAACGATACCTTGGCCGTAACGTAGTTTTTGAGCTGGCCCACTTACTTCGCTATAATTATAGAGTAGTATCTCCGTCTCATTTGGGAAAAGTTAGATAAAAGTTAGTATCCTGGTGGCTTGCCTGATAGAGATAGAGATAGTGATAAAAGATAGTAGTATCTTTGTCTGATAGATGATAGTTGGGGGCTGGGAATTTATTTGTTCTGTATCCACTTAAAAAATTGAGCAAACTTTCGATAACGTTTTGCGTGTCTATAACGTTGAACACAATATTACTTTGTTTCTTCACTACGGGTCGTACGTACAAAGTTGCAAAAGCTTACAGCTCGCCGTAAGCTTTCTCATTCTCATATCTTAAGACGAGTCGTAAGCTAACCACATTTTTTGTACTTACAAATCTGTACATCTACGATAATGGTCCGCACCGCTGTTTACTGTAGAGTTGTGCCCACTCCCGTGTCCTTGCTTGACCAGACGTCCATCGTGGCGGTGTATCTGACCACCCTGCTTGGACTGACGGCTGTGGGCATCCTGTTCACCACGTACATCCTGAGGGTCCACCACCGGTCAGCGGGCAGCCGAGTGGACGAGCGGACGCAACAGATTGTCAGGTTCCTCCGGCTTATCACGTGTTCTCTCAGCGAGCGCGACAAGCAGTTGGCGAAAAACTCCGTCAGCCCTGAGGACTCCAAGCCACACGACAAAACGTAAGGGAGGAAGAGAGAGAGAGAGAGAGAGAGAGAGAGAGAGCGAGAGAGGGGGGGGAGGGAGAGGAGAGGGAGAGAGAGAGATAGAGAGAGAGAGAGGTAGAGAGGAAGGAGGAGAGAGAGGTCGCAGAGGTGTACATCTGAAATAGATAGAGAGAGGGAGAAAGATAGCAAATCCGAGAGAGATAAGGGGAGAGAGAGAAAGAGAGAGATAGAAAGAGAGAGATGGAAGGAGGGAGAGAGCTAGTGTCGATTAAATTTATAGCTATGTTTAGTGAAAACAATGGTTTTTTACGTTTTCTTTGTCATTTTTTAAATTAGGTCACACTTTTGTTGTCACCGATTAATATTGCTGGGCGAACCAAAATGGAGTGTCTGTAAAAGACAATGAAGAACTTTTGCTTCCACACCCCCCTTTCCCCTAGGCTCTCTCGAGGATATTGATCTGGGGTAGTAAGTTCAAAGATAAAGTATTCGGACGCTTAAATTACCATGCACATGTACCAGTTGTAATAGTCAGGTGCATAAATCTACTTCCTTATCATCTCTACTACATCAACTTTGCACTGACACATTTTTCACCTTCCAATCTTTGCTATGAATGTGTCCACCCTCACTCTTGAATTCACTCTCCCTTCTGGGGCGAACTGAGCTAGTGGTTGAGGGTTGGTCTCTCAAACAGGATGTCCCCGGGTCGACACACATGATCGGTCAAAAGTTTATTCGTCCCATTTCGCTTCCACCTGGTTGTGTCAGTTTGATCGCCCGAGATAAGAGTCCAGATCTCTCCGCATTGCCTCTATGTGGCAGCACGTATAAACTATAAGACATCAGTCTTGGTGCCACAATGTCCATAATGTAGCCTATTATAGTGCTGACTTTGGGCGTTAAACAAAGAACTCAACTTTTTTCTAACCATTGCTATGCCTCTGTCCACCTCTTCTCCCCCCTCGGCCCAGGCTCCAGGTGTTAAACTACATGAATGCGGCCGGGCTGTCGCGAGGTGACCAGCAGAGCACGGCGTTCAGACGCAGCACGCGGACCTCCGACCTGGACGGCAGCACGGGAACTGACCAGCGGTCATCGCGGAACCAGCCGGACCTGGCGCCGGAGCGTCCAGTGAGCTGTCCGCCAGTCTACGAGGACCCCATGACCTGGCAGGACGTGGCGGACGTCTACGACTGGTTCCTGTTCGTGTTCTTCACCTCGCTGACCACTCTGCTCACCATCACGGTGCTGGTCATTCTGCCGGTGGGCGGAAACTCCAGGGCGCCCACCCTCAACAAAACCCTCGTCTAGACCAGCGGCGGCACGCGCGGTAGGGTATAGGGGGCGTGGCTTCACCAAGGGGATCAACAAATTCAAGATACAACAGCACGCTCGTTCGTCACTGTGCTGCAGTTTGGCATACGTGATTTCGCTACTTTTGAGATAACCAATAAAGACAGTTTCATTTTCTTATTTCTATCTTATATTCGATCTAAGGTTCTTAAAGATGAAAAGAAACTTATTAGCTCGTTTTCGCCTTAATGAGCAATGATAAAAGAGGCAACTTTTTAAGTCTTGAAAAAAAAAGAAAAGCTTATAGTGCGCCATCTACAAAGAAACGAGACTATGACGTTTCAAAACAAAGTGGAATAACTCTGTGTGAAACCACAGTCCTAATTACCCGCGGTGTGGCCTCGGAAGCGCCCTGCGCATGCGTTTAGAAGAGTTCTGCGTATGCGTCATTTGCTCTGAACCTGAACTTCCGCCTTAAAGTCCTATCAATGTTCCCCCACAGCAGCAAACTGTTTGAGACCTTAATTTATTCAGCATGTAGCCTACCTCTCCACTAACTCCCTCTTCCCCGTACGCCTCTCTTGTTTGTTAAGATTCCGATACACATAATTATTATGCTCTGAAGTTGTCTAAGCGTGAGTTACTCCTGTTCTGCCTGTATAAACTTTGATTTTTTTTTTTTTAAATAATGTAAATTATTGCGCCAAAAGAGGCACTATCTTATAATGCGAGCAACGAATGCATATTGATTAAAACTGAAATGTTGACAATTTAAATGTATGAAACTAATATTGTTAGACAAAATTGTATTCCCTTTTTATGTTTTTTCTCTTTTTAATTTACAATGCTTTGTTTCGTTTTTCTGAGAAGAACAGTTCATACCCCCATCATAATTATCATACCTCTCTACCTATCTATGTAGACCTTGTGTCTGGATCTATCTTTCTTTCTATCTGTTTGTCTCTTCCTGATTTTCCCTAAGGTCCGCTTGTCTGCATGAAACTGTCCGTCTTGTCGTCTGTCACTTTCTATAAGAATAGCTACCTATCTACATGTATCTATTTAGCTATCTATCACTTTCTTCAAACCTAAATCGCTCATTCAATATTGTTATATCTCACTACCTACGTATCTGTCTTTATTTCTACATACCTATCTACTACCTCTATATACCTAACTGCCTACTTATATATCTATGTCCCTACCTGCTTATATCTTTTCTATGTACACATATCTACCAATGGATAAACCATTCAACCTCCTTCTCTATCTGTACAGGTCTACACATTATATCTGTATTTTAATTTTGATACTTACCTATCGACCTCCCTGCCTATCACCACATGATGATCTGCTTGCTCCTGTATACACCATCAATAGTAGCCCTGGGGCTACACCGGCTTCCGACGCAGGAGGTCCGTGGTTCGAGTCCTGACGATGTCGCCCCCCTACTGGTTTGGTCGGTGTCAATATTATGTGACCAGCTGAGACAGGAGTCATGGTATTTTCGACCCGTCTCGTGTGTGGCAGCAGATGAAATTGTCAGACGTCAGTCTTCTAGCCCGTCTATCATATAGCCGATATAGAGCTGACGCTGGACGTTAAACCAACTCAACTCTAACTAAATCAATTGTTACCAAGAGTTCAGGATACAGACCGTATCAGTCAATGTAGCTAGAACACAGTCCACATAAATTCTATTTATGCGTTCTTAGTCAAAAACTGATGGAATCTCCAGCCGATTTCGCTCTTTCCAAAATAATGATTCTAGTTGTTTGTTAGAGACATTGCGACTATCGTGCCCTCAGCGAAAAGTTAGACGAGACGTAAGGGAACCTGCACCAGCGTCTAATCCTATTCCTAGTTCTAAGCTAGACTATGGAACCAATTAGCCATCGGAAATACCCATGCCCTAAGAGCAAGGCTTGCAAAAAATAGAAGTCACAGGAAACAGATTTTCCATACTAAGAATATAAGAAAACTATTTGTATTAAATGTTATCCTAGATAATTAGAGTGCTTACAAGAGACTAACAATACATGACAAGTCCGCTGGACTAACAAAAACTGCAAGTTGTATACAAGGTCACTTGGTCGTTCTAGATTTGGCTATTTCATTTTTTTCCTGATGATTTTACTCTTCTTGTTTCAACTTCATACCCATTAGGTATATTTCTTACCCATTTCTTTTTTTTTAATATACGAATGTCATTCTAGAATAGGTGACTTAATTTTCTCTGATGATTTTACTCCTCTTTTTGTTTCAATTTCTTATGTATATTTCTTACCCATTTCTTTTTTTATACGAATGTCAATCTTGATTTAGTTTTTATTCTTTTTTTATACGAATGTCAATATTGATTTAGATTTTTCTGATGATTTTCATTCCTTTTGTTGTTATAATTTGTTATATATATTTCTTACCTTTTTATATTTTATACGGATGTTTGAATTTGTTTTATAATGAAGTTTCACGAGATTAAAATGTAACCTGGCACTGTCAACACTCGTGTGTTTTAGCTTTTTTGGGGGTCAAGGTTTTGTGAAATGATGTTAACATTAACATCTTTATCATATTAATGTGACATAAGAATGTTATCTGATAAGTGAAACGAATCCATTTATGTTAAATGGCAATGCCAAAAGCCTATATATATCCTAATAAAAATGAATGATGTTTGTCTTATCTTATCTTAACATGTACGCAGTTACGTTTGTCAGTATATCAAGTATGCAGAGCTTGTAGGAAGAAAGGTCTTGTATACAAAAAAAATAGGAAAAAGCCCACTTCATGCATTATAGGACATAATTTTTTCACAAACACTGCCAAGCTCTCCATTCTGTGACCAACGCTAGGATTTGATGCACTACATGTATATCATCTGGTGCTAATACTATGGTACAAGTGAGACATGCCAAAATGCAAATGAGATCATTGTTGTAAAGGTGAAAATAAGATCTAGCTAAAATTTAAGATTAAAAACGCACTGATAGGTTTTTATTTTATCTTATTAGAAACTTGTGTCCGATTTGAAGCAGAAATAAAGTAATAAAACAGTTTTTTATTGACTATCTCAAAAGCAGCAAAAATAACTTATGACAAAAACGTGGCAAAGTGACAGTATTCTGTTAGGACCATGCTAAAACCAAATCCATGCATTTTCCAAATCAAAGTTTAAAGCTTAACTAAAACAATAATAAGTGTTAAAAGACATACATGAACATATTTAATTTTGTATTTCATCAAGAGCAAAGTGAGTGTTTGGATTAATTCTGATTTTAATAGTCACAGCTCGTGGACTTCAGACATATCACCTTTCACAGAAAAGATCCTCAAGATTCTTGCTGCAATTACATTTCATTTGAAAAAAAACAAACAACAAAAGCAAGGTACAAAACTGCACATGAATAAAATGAAAATAAATGGAAGCTACTAAGTACACAATAATTTACATGTAGTTACACGAAGCAAACATAGAGCATTTATACAATTTCCTCTCAATGCTTAAAAAAGGGAAATGTTTCATACAAGGCTTGTATAAAATTGCAGATTCTATTTCTTTTACTTGCATAGTATTTTATCTGATCTGTATTGAAAATAGGAAAACAAAATGTTCTTATTCTAGCCAGTAGATAATTCCAAGTACACAAATGAACGCATTTCCGTTATCTTAAAGCATGACTGAAAGTTTAGAATGTAAGACATTTCAAGTTATGTAAGTTATAATGTCTTGCAATTATTCCTAAACTAGTACAAGAGATCCAAAGTCAATTACATAAAATGTAATAACCATGGGAAATTCCATTATGTGTATGTAGCTGAAAAGGACTTGGAAAAAGGCGCATAAGTTGGGAAATTTACAATGCATTGTGTTCATCAATTCTCCAACTTCAATTTTTGTAGGTTTATGGACTTATTGAAATCTTTTTAAATACCTCTGAACAGCTCTATTGTTTATTTTTTTAATGAATTAGGAAGGGGGGACTTTGGTAAAAAAAACCCATATATGCAGCGCGTTTTTTGGTATCTTTTAGTTTTACATAATTTGTGACATCAACTTTATAAATAACAGCAACAATATATAGATAATGGGAAAACAGCTACATTGATCTTTACTAGTTGAAAATTATATCAAAATATGCATTACTTTCAAGGGAAAAATTTCTATCTTTTATGAAGTTTAACAAAATTAGACGAAGACAAAGCCCGTTGAAAGAGAAGTAAACTCCTTGCCATGATTTCGCTGGTGAAACATAAACTACTACAATGTAGCATTGGCCTATTGTGTTGTTAGTAGTAGTATACCTCTTACTCTGAAGAGTACTAACAGTTTGTGTCCTGTAATGAACACCTTCTTTTAAATTTGGACAATCCATTCATCCCACTATGAGGAGAGCTTTGTGAAAGTTTACATGTAATTCAGAAAGAGATAAACATTTAATCAAAACAGCCAGTGAAGGTGTGCCACTCAAAACTTACAAAAAAAGATTGGTTAGTATGTTCAAATACGCATGTTTCATACTGAAAAAAAAAAAAAACAAGAACAAACCAATGACTGCAATAAAATACTACCCAACATTAAAAGTTCTTTCTTCTTGACATTATGTAATGATATAAATAGTCGTGATTAGAGGACACTCATACCAATCGATCATATTGCACATTGTAAAATAAGGAACATTGGGGAAGTACTGTGGTCACACAGGGGGAATCTTGCCAATCGGCTGCAAAGAAAGGAAAATTGAAAAACAAAATAAAACCTCACATTTAGAATCATATTGACATGTATATATATATAAAAGGTAAAATAATATTCTGAAGTTATGACTAATCAACTGCCTGACTGCGGAATTTAAAACGATTCCATATGAATATTCTTAGGTCTGTTTTTGAAGGATTTATTTCAGGCTGAAAGAAAGTTAGCTTTAATGGCTTACAAAATCACTGCAACCCACTAAAGATACTAAAAATTAAAATATGTAGGAAAGGTCTGGATCTTATAATGATCCACAAAAAAGAAATTTCACTGATATTTCAAATATTTCATAAAACACATAGTTTTAGAACTTAAACACCAAATGAAAACTTTACAAAACTAGCTTCATTTATATACATATCACATATGCCGTACCCTGATGAAAATGTTTGTGGGCAGCATCTTGCTGATGATGTCGTCCATGGTGCCAGGGTAGCGCATCATCTCCAGGTGCAGGCGCGGCAGGTTCACCTGGCCCGCGACCAGCGGGAAGAAGTTGTAGTGGAGCTTGTACTCCTGGCTCGGCAGCACGCGGAACTGGGTCTGGGGGAAAACGTCAAACTCTTCAGTTCAACTGACAAAACATGACTGTGGACGTCAAATTCTTCAGTTCAACTGACAAAACATGACTGTGGGCGTCAAATTCTTCAGTTCAACTGACAAAACATGACCGTGGGCGTCAAAGTCTTCAGTTCAACTGACAAAACATGACTGTGGACGTCAAATTCTTCAGTTCAACTGACAAAACATGACTACGGACGTCAAATTCTTCAGTTCAACTGACAAAACATGACTGTGGACGCCAAATTCTTCAGTTCAACTGACAAAACATGACTGTGGGCGTCAAATTCTTCAGTTCAACTGACAAAACATGACTGTAGACATCAAATTGTTCAGTTCAACTGACAAAACATGACTGTGGACGTCAAATTCTTCAGTTCAACTGAAAAACCATTACCGTAGACGTCAAATTCTTCAGTTCAACTGACAAAACATGACTGCGGACGTCAAATTCTTCAGTTCAACTGACAAAACATGACTGTGGACGTCAAATACTTCAGTTCAACTGACAAAACATGACTGTGGGCGTCAAATTCTTCAGTTCAACTGACAAAACATGACTGTGGGCGTCAAATTCTTCAGTTCAACTGACAAAACATGACTGTAGACGTCAAATTCTTCAGTTCAACTGACAAAACATGACAGTGGACGTCAAATTCTTCAGTTCAACTGACAAAACATGACAGTGGACGTCAAATTCTTCAGTTCAACTGACAAAACATGACTGTGTGGACGTCAAATTCTTCAGTTCAACTGACAAAACATGAATGTGGACGTCAAATTCTTCAGTTCAACTGACAAAACATGACAGTGGACGTCAAATTCTTCAGTTCAACTGACAAAACATGACAGTGGACGTCAAACTCTTCAGTTCAACTGATAAAACATGACTGTGGTAAAGGAGTGTATTTGTCTAGTAGCCTCTTTGTGTGTTCGGTCTTTAGTTATTGTTATCTTAACTCGACAGAGTGACAGTATTTTGCTAGCAATGCCCAAGAAATTGTACTAGTAATGTTGCTTTTTTCCATAATTCATATTTATATTGAACTATTAAAGGTAGAACAAACATTGTTGCAGATTTTAAAACTTAACCTTTCATCTTTCAAATAAAATGTGAATTTCACCGCGCACATGTACGCAATCTGACTGCAGTGAGTTTAAGTCAATGATAAGTTTCAGCAAGGGCTATATAACCCCACGGACTTTGCTTACCGTAGTAAGAAAATTTAAGTTTTCTACACTCTAACTCATGCTATAACAGCTGCAAACATTGAAATTATTTTCTTCCAAAAATGAATAATTTATAAAGAATCAGATGAGAGCAATCCTAGATAATATCTAAACCATACAGCCTCCTCATCATACTTTTCAAGACAACATTTAGAAATGGCAAAAGAATTGGTAGGACCCTGCTTGCAAGTTTGAAAAATCACTAAAGAAAAAAAAATCTCCAATCTCTCTGTCAGTATTTATGAAATACAACATTTGCTTCGTTCTACAGAAAATAAGTTCTATGTAATATTAAAACAACCCTTGCCTGTAGGTTGCAGGGTCTCTACTGTTCTCCACTTTTTTTATATTCAAAATGGATATTTGAGGACCACATACAATTTCATAGCAGAAACCCCATGGTAAATATTTTTTATGTCAATCAAAAAAACAATAATAGTCTTGTTATAGCCGAGCAGATACTAAGGGTGAGATGAGTTGAGTCGGTTTAAACGTCCAACATCAGCACTATATAGGCTATATTGTGGAAGGGTCCCAAGATGGACGTCTGACAAGTATATGTGCTGCCACACACGAGACAGGGCGGGGATACCATGACTCCTGTCTCAGCCGGTCAACCAGATGCTAAGGGTTAAGCCCACCAGATGCTAAGGGCAAAACAAACAAACAGTAGTCTTGTTATAGCCCACCAGATGCTAAGGGTTAAGCCCACCAGATGCTAAGGGTTAAGCCCACCAGATGCTAAGGGTTAAACCTACCAGATGCTAAGGGTTGCACCCACCTGCTTGTTGCCGGAGAACATGAAATTGTCCGTGCTCTCCATGCTGATCTGAACCTCCTGCACGTACGGCGTACGGTTACGCACAGAGTACGACAGCGGCAGGAGAGTCTTCACGCGCCCAAACGCAGGCAGGTCTACCTGCACCGTTATCGGGATGTACTCGATGTTCACCGTGGGTAGCGGCAGAGTCGTGCTCACATAGGGCAGGCTGCCGCTGTTGGACGTTTTTCTGTAGAAATGAATACAATGTCTAAAATTAAAAAATATAGATTAATATAAGATGATAAGTTTTGAGAATAACATTTTTTTTTTAATCGAGATGATTCAAACAAGAAGTATAGCAAAAAGTTTGAATCCCTCTACCCAGTTTATTTCTTTTGTTTTACATCTAGAATACAACCACCCCATTATATCCATTTTTGTTTCAAATTTAGAACACACCCACCGCATAATTTCTATTTACCCCATTTTTTCTATATTTGTTTTAAATTTAGATTACACATACCTAGTTATTTCCGTTTTTTTAAACATTTCGAATACAAAGAGAATAAATTCATAATCACGCACATTAAAACTGCAAACTTTTCAATTTAACAAAAAATAAATTAAAGTTTGTTTGTTTACAGCCAAATTTACACAATCATGATCCTTACTAGGGTAAGGGAAGTTCTCTCTACCTGATTGGTTAAAAAATCCATTAATCTTTATCCAAAATAAAGTGCTGGGAGTTTTTAGTAACTTTGAAAGGATACCTTTTCCACTCCACAGTGTACGTTCCAAGAGAAACCGAGGGCTGCACACATGAAGAGGCTACCAAGCAAATACATTCTGCACCACAGTCATGTTTTGCGAGTTCAACTGAAGAATATAAAACAAGAAAGATCAAATAACTGTTAATTTTTAAATGTAGAAATTTGTATTGCAGAAAAAAGATCCTTAACGAGAAAAAAAAGTCCTACAATACTACTTAAAGTCCATTTCAACGTATGGGTGCGAAGCTTTGACGGTATCCAAAGTAGCACAGAAAAAAATTAAGGCCGTAGAAATGTGGTTTCTTAAGCTTCGTATACCTTGGATAGTAAAGATAATGAATTTGATGATGATAATGATGATGAATTTGTACTCATGTGAAAAGGCAAAGGTTGACTCCTAGCATGCAAGGCAATGCTGGAGAACTGAATCATATAACTCTACAGTAATAGTAAAGCCATTATTATTACAATAAGAGATGTGTTCGTGCCAATCTCCTTGTCCAGAGAGTTTATGAGACATTAAAAAACTACACAGGAATCAAAGAAATAAAAGGGCGTGTCATGCAACATTGCCCTGTTTGCGCACAAATCAAAACGTTATGTAATTTTGACTATTTTTAAATTAAATAATTTAAATTTACAGTTTAAAAAATCCATATAAAAAGGCTAAATGACAATTATCTGAACATCCATGAGTGCTATTAATCAAAGAAAATGATTCAACTCCCAAACGCAAGCAAATTTCTAGAACAAACACCTTACTTTTGTGTTCTTCGAAACACTATGTATAGCAAAATGACATTGATAAAAATTCTCACCTCCAGCTATTTGAGATTCAAACTTTTCACCAGCGGTGTGGATGAATTCACTCTGCAAAAAAGAAGAGAAAGACAAAAGAAGCAACTTAATTCAACAGTCATGGTGAAACAATTTTGTATTTTTTTAAACCGTTTTGGCTCAAACAAGTAATGGTTGGTTAATATGAAACAGTATTCGAAAAATGATCTTTTTTTTTTGAAAATGGTACTTTGCTTCAACAAACAAACAAATTGCATAGCAAGTGCAACATTGAGAAAAATAAATCTCATATTTTATAGAACAGATTCAAATGTATAAACAAAGAACGGTTTCTCAAATGAAAAAGGAAGTCATCTAGGTTACTGAATATTCTTACCAAGTGCAGAGAGCTATTTTTCATTTCTATAGGCCAAGGCGAAGAACAAACAATGTCTGTCGTCAGGAGAAATGGATCATCAGCATGAACAGCTTCTATGGTTTCAAACTGCAATAATTTAATAATGATTATTAGAAATAATAATAGTAATAATGATAATAATAATAATAATAATAATAATAATAGTAATAATATTAATAATCGATAATAATAGTAAAATAACAATAAATTTAAAATGTTTGTTCCATGGTTTGAATTGCAAAAAGAAAATTTCACACTCATTCCAGCTGATTATCAACTTTTCACCAAAGCATAAAAAACTCTAATTTGATTTCAGGCTATCTAATCGAGACAGTTATTCATGACTGGGCAGGATGCTATTAGATCAACAAGACTTCACTCGGTGGTGAAGTTGCAGGGAAGGGAAAAAGCTTCGAACCTTCGTAGACTCTAGCTTGATGGACACGTCGAACGGCCTGATGGTTGGCAGGGTGACGGTCTCCTCAGCCTTACAGCTGCAGATCAGCGTCTGGTCGTCGATGCGCACTCCGACGTTATAGCTGACCTGGACAGAGAAACAAAGAAACAAAATAAAAAATGAATGGATATGGATGTGGTTAGAGTAAAAGATATTATAAGTAAGCAGTGACAATTTTTACAAGTCTTATTTCAAATAGATTTGAAATCGCCAAATATGTTTGTAAAATTCTTTGACAAGTAGAAAAGTAAAGATGTCTAACAAAAATGCCTCGGAATATTTAAAAAACAATACAAATTGTTTTAAGTCAATTGAAATTTTAACATAAATCATATAACATTTCATCCCAAAGATTAAAGAATATAAATTTTCTTCAAACACTTTATGAAACAAAAAGACACAACTCATCTAGGAGAGGTTTACAATGCAAAAATATATCAACTTACTTGGGCCAGTAAGGTTCTGTTGGCAGCGTGAAGGCATTTCAAATAGAAACATTTTGATATCTGTTGAATGGGAAAAAACAAAGGAACAAAATTGTAAAAAAAAAACGGTTATTTGAGCTTTTAATAATACTAAATTTTTTAGGACTAGCAAATTACAAAGCTCTAACATGTAATGCACTTAACATTTCAAGTGTCAAAGGTAAAGAATGCGTTTCAGGCACTGAGTGTACAGATGGTGTGCATTTTTCCATGGAGAGTGTCTGAGATAGTCTTTATTTACTTACAAGATTGAGAAAATCACGACAATCTTTACTGCAAATCCTATTGTTCGTAGTTCCACAGAAGAAACAAATTCACTGCCTATCTAATTGGTAAATCTCCAGTCAACATGCCTGTAAACTTTCTAAGAGATATATTTAAATTTCGTCCTTTATTTTTAAACAGGTAAACAATTCAAACAATCTTGCAGTTAAATTATTTTTCTACAACAAAAGCAATAAATACTTAATGAAAAGGCATGTGTCCATATGAACATTTTTTGTGTACCTTTTGTCCTTTCTTCATGTGCCCAACTTCTATCTCAGAATAGCTGGATAACGTTGCCTCGTCAAAACTACTGGGGTCTTCAGATATTTGAGCTTAAAAGATAGACATGAATATGAGGCAATGCGTTATATTTCTTACAAAGCAGTTGTGAGTTTTGGAGTCTTTAGAAAACATTTGGGCAGTTTATCTCTACCAACCTACCCAAGATTCTCTGACGTTTTAACTCTTTGGGTCCGTTCAGTACATCGCCACTGAGCTAGTAGGGGACATTAACCTATCAATGTGCTTGTCAGATCAGTATCAATCTCATAGTGAAGTTAAATTTAAAATGCCAGTTTGTTTGAAATAAACATGAGATATATACCACTCTGCTTGCTCAGTGACGACATGTTACAATATTGCATCTTACAATGCACCGAAAGCGTTGAGGAGTTTTAGCCTTTTAAACAGTGGTTGTGGTTCCTTTGCCAATTGCTCCAATTGAAATAGCTTTGGCCACACATACTGCAGTTATAAATGGCCCGCTTCCTTTGATTTTAAAATCAATCAATTCATTTTCATGTGGTGTCAAAGACTCAATATTACTTCATGAGACTTAAATCTCCTGGACATTACTAGTTATGCAAGTTGTAAGCTATCCAGACTCTTGTTTGGTGATTTCAAAAGAGTTATGTTACAAAGGGTATTATTCCTTACTTCTTATCAGTACATATCTCAAATTTAAACAAATGAAAAGAAAAAAAGCCTGGACCACATGTATTTGCTTACTAGTGCTATCTTGGCTTTCTTCAAGGTCTTGAAGCGCGAGAGAAAACCTAGTGGGATACAACAAGCATCATTGACAAATGAAATTACAAAACGATGATTACTCATATAAAATAAACACATCAAGTAAGAATCAAAGCTAGGTTACAAGTATTTAATTACAAAACCAATAACATAAAGAAGGATCCCATAAAAATACTTCCATCCTTGTAAACAAAACTAATCAGAGAGTAGTACTAGTAGGTCAAAAGCAAATACACTTGATTAAAACTTGCACATGTGAGTTACAGCAGGAGTTTCAAGTGCTTCTTTTCTACTTAGTTTCTCTGGATTCAAAATCGTATTAGTTATGCAAGTTGTAAGCTATCCAGACTCTTGTTTGGTGATTTCAAAAGAGTTATGTTACAAAGGGTATTATTCCTTACTTCTTATCAGTACATATCTCAAAATGAAAAGAAACGGAAAGAAAAAAGCCTGGGCCACATGTATTTGCTTACTAGTGCTATCTTGGCTTTCTTCAAGGTCTTGAAGCGCGAGAGAAAACCTAAGTGGGATACAACAATCATCATGACAAATTAAATTACAAAACGATAATTACTCACATAAAATAAACATATAAAATAAGAATCAAAGCTAGATTACAAGTATTTCATTACAAATCCAATAACATAAAGAAGGATCCCATAAAAATACTTCCATCCTTGTAAACAAAACTAATCAGAGAGTAGTACTAATAGGCCAAGCTAAGCACAACAGCTGACATTATGGAAAAAGCTTCAGTAAATTATCAAATAAGTAAGAACATGTATTTTACATGTCCACTATACTAGAGCTTATGTCAAGCACTATCACCTAATGCATTTTTTACTCCATACCAACCAAAGGAACATGTATATTTCAAAGTTAACATCAAGATTAAGCAAAATTCCCATATGGATTTTCTCCTTATTAATTTAGAAATGGCCAGAAGCAAATACACTTGATTAAAACTTGTAGATGTGAGTTAAAGCCAGATTTTCAAGTGCTTCTTGTCTACTTAGTTTCTCTCTAGGATTCAAAATCGTAAAACAAACCAAAAGAATTGAACTAGGTAATATTTAGATGGGAGTCTTACTTGACATTTTGAATGTCAGCGCTTTCTTTGTTTTCAACATGAAGAGTCAACATATAAACTTCGTTCAGGAGACAGGGGGGATCGTGGTCCACTTTCACCTCCAGTAAAGCTTTGCGGGGGGTGATCCTAACGATTAAGAAAGAAAAATTGCACAAAATGATAGTTACAAATTTATCTTATTTGATTCATATTATAAAAAAAAAGAATGAATAGTAGTGCACAAGATAAATATGAGAAAAAAAAATCATTTGGGTACACAATTAAAGCTTATATTTTGCCATAGAGTACAATTTAAAAAAATATGTTCAAAACAAACTAGTGATATTTGAAGATATATAATCTTATAAGCCTGGTTAAAGTTTAACACATGGTATTATAACATTATTTTACAAACCAATAAATTATATTAATTTTTTATATTTTATAAAGAATTTTTTTCAAATGTCAGTGCTATGATAAAGTTCAGAATTTGCACTGACCATTAAACATAGTAGTATAACATATATTTATGAACCAGTAGAGCATAGTTTTACTATCTCTATTTATTTACTATAAAAATTGTCCATGTCAATGTTAATTGATATTTTATAACATTCCTTTTTTTTTTTTAGATATGCCCTGACTTTACGAAAGACTCAAGATATAATAATACTGTATCATCCTAAAATACAAAAAAACATCAGTGTTACAATATGAAATTTGAATTTAAACTTATCCTTCAAATGAACCAATAGATAATAATATTTTAGTACTATTTTAACCTTTTTTATGTCAATTCTATATTGCAACATTGGATTTTACCTGACCTCACAAATGAAACAATGGATACGAATAATTGAAAACTTAATCTTTTAAAAAAAAATTTCAATGTTAATGTAAGAATAATAAAACAATTTTGGGTTTACATTAACTTTAGAAGCGGATTGATAATCAATCCATCTTAATTTATTTTCATATGTCAATTTTATATTGTAATTTAAATTTGCCGTGACCTTACAACACTAAACCAATTGATAAGGATATTTTACCATCTTGATTTGGTTTTCAAAAATATCAGAGATAAATATTTTGGATGTACACTAACCTTACGACCGGATTGACAATGAAGGCGGCCCAGTCCACGGGCTGGCCTGACGGAGTTGGGCGGATGACGGGCTTGGCTGGACCCACTGGTTGCAGGATGCTCTCCCCTCCGCCCCCCGCCCATCGAAGCATCGCGCTGCACCCGGACTCGGAACCCATCTCTACAGCCAGGGCGGAAATCTGGACATTACAGAATTAGTTGATGGATCAGGACGGTTGGTTGGTCAATTGTTTCAATGTCCAACATCAGTGCTATACAGGCTTTATTGTAATAATTATTGTAAAAAATAATATATGAAGCATGTAAAATCTGGTGTGAGGTTTCATTTTCTAGAACATACTTTATTTTCAGTACCTGAATGTTTTGTGTACAGTTAGCATCAAACTTTGATAAAACACAGCATGATGAAAATAATGCACTAACTGACCATAAATAACAAATACAAATGTAAAATATGTATATGTGTTACTGTCCACACTGCTTGTGGATATGAGGAACAATATTTAAAAAAATGTTTAAATGGAGGTGGTGGAGGAGGGTGGGGTTGAGTTGAGTTGGTTTAACGTCCAACGTCAGCACTATATAGGCTATATTGTGGACCAAAGATGCATCGGCTGGTAAGGGGAAGCAAAAAGTTACAACATTAACCAAGAAATGGTGAATAAAAATATATAAAAGGCACACACATAAAAAAGAGAATAATGAATTCAACCAATGGCCATGAAGACACTGACACAGCAAGATTTGAATATGCTCATTGGTATACCTTATTGACAGATTGCCAAAAAATGGAAGCCTGAATCATTGGATGAATAATATTTATTTCTATTCGGCAGTTCTTGGTTAGATCTCATGATTTAGAAATTTATTTGTCAGATTTTGTCACCTACAGGTCGGATCCCTGTCAGTATTATGTGACTGGCTGAGATAGAAGTCCTGGTAGCCTAGCTCTGTCTCTGTGTAGCAGTAAGAAAAATTGTCTAGGAACCTGTTCATGTTATAACCTAGTCGCTGACATGCAGTGTTAAGAAACCAAGCCTTATGTTTATGTTTACCTCTATTTGCTTCCCCACGTCATCGCCGCAGGGAACAAAGGCAAAGCTGAAGACCCGGGCCTCCTCTGGTTTGAGGTAGAGATCGCTGGGGCTGTCTACTCCGCCGTCAGACTTTGCGGATATGCCCCGTCCGTCAGTGAGCACACAGTGGGTGTTGTATTTCTGTCACAAGTCAGAGACAAGAGGAAATGTTTACTCTTTGAAGTAGTGGAAAAAAAGAGTAGATTTATAAAATTTCTATTGCAGCAGAGAAGAAGAAAAAAACAACAAAAACTAGTTACTACTACTTAAACTTTTATCTAAATTTAATTGACAAATATCAAGATCTTTAAAAAACATGTCTTCATGAAAATTGATAATAAAAACTTGGTTGACTCATGGACACTCAGTGGAAAGCTGAATTTTATGAGATCACTGTAAAATAACTTTAAAATACAAGTGTATAAGCAGATACTCATTCTGCGCTGGGACTCACCTGATTGGTAAAGAAAACCAGAAGCTTGGACAGCCTCACTGGGAAGGGACAACCAACTCTGAAAGATAGATTGAGTTTTCAGCTTTACTTTCAAAGCCCATCAGAAAAACTATGTTAACATTCTATGATGGTATTCATCCAATTAATGTGCGACAAACATTAAAAAAAGGCAATTCAATTGTTGTTGCATTTTCTCTTCAATCTGAAACATAAATTTTAAACCATTAAAAACCTTCATCTTCCAATGCCATCATGTGTAGCAATAGTATTGTTTCAATGTTTCTGTCCCTCTTTCACCATTACCTTTGAGCCTCTTTTGATTCTTCACCATTACACTTTAAAGGGTATAGACAAATGGGGGTGCTTTTGTCTCTGCTTATCATGTGAAGAAAAAAAATTGACATTTTTTTTAGTTTTACCCTTCCAATCATCCTTCCTGTATGAATGTTTGTTCTAGGTACCCTAATTCTAACTAAATTTTGGGGGGCGCAGTGATCCAGGGGTAGAACATCGGCTTCCGACGGAAAAGGTCCCGGGTTCGAATCCTGGCTGTTGCGTTCCCTACTGGTTGGGTCGGTGTCAGTATAATGTGACCGGCTGAGACAGGAGTCATGGTATCCCCGCCCTGTCTCGTGTGTGGTAGCACATAAAATTGTCAGACGTCCGTCTTGGGGCCCGTCTACAATATAGCCTATATAGTGCTGCTGTTGGACGTTAAACCAACCAACAACAACAAAAATCACCTTCTGCCATTACACTTTAAAGGGTATAGAAAATGGGGGTGCTTTTGTCTCTGCTTATCATGTGAAGAAAAAAAATTGGCATTTTTTTTTAGTTTTACCCTTCCAATCATCCTTCTTGTATGAATGTTTGTTCTTCCTAACTAAATTGAATGCCACAGTTCCCAAATGATGCTTATTTCACAACTCACCTCAGGCAAACCTCCACGATGATTTTACTGTCTGCAGAAACTGTCTCATGAACAAAGCAAGCCTTGGTTTCAACTGTCATTGGAGGAGAAATTAGGCCAATATTTAGTTTTATTATTCATTTTAAAGATGAAAAAGAGAAATAAAGTAACATATATATACAATTTTCCTTTACATCAAACGCAGAACAAAAACATGCTTCGTAATGACTCCATTTCCCTAAATTAACCTATCAGATAATATTAATATGGCATATTTATCTTTTACAAAATACTTTCTATTCAGCCTTGACACACACACACCCCGATTTTTTTTTTAAGCTGCCTTTCTTTTTTTAAGTGATAAATTTCACAGGTTTATCTTTTGATATATATTTTTTTTCCAAACCCCAAAATAGTTTTTCTACTAGTAAGAAAAGAATCATCACATTGACATTGTAAGTTTCTGACCATGAATAATCCAATTCTGAAAAAAAAAAAATTATTCTTTAAAACAATCTTTCCATTTATCATTCAACTTTGAGCCCACACACAAATCATTTAACCCTACACACAAAGGACTTGTATCTAAAATAACCTTGTTAAAAGTTTACTGTATTTTTTACAGCCCAAATGTTGAGGGTCTTACTGTAAAGAGAGGAAAGTTTACTGTATTTTTTTACAGCCCAAATGTTGAGGGTCTTACTGTAAAGAGAGGAAAGTTTACTGTATTTTTACAGCCCAAATGTTGAAGGTCTTACTGTAAAGAGAGGAAAGTTTACTGTATTTTTACCACCCCAAATGTTGAGGGTCTTACTGTAAAGAGAGGAAAGTTTACTGTATTTTGTACAGCCCAAATGTCGAGGGTCTTACTGTAAAGAGAGGAAAGTTTACTGTATTTTGTACAGCCCAAATGTTGAAGGTTTTACTGTAAAGAGAAGAAAGTTTACAGTATTTTCTACACCCCAAACGTTGAAGATCGCTTACTGAAAGGGATGAGTCCCTGCATCTCCAGAGTGAAGGACGTTGGCTTGGACCGGAGCTCCGCCCACAGGGCACTGGCCTTCTCCATACACGCGGGGTCAAGGTCGGGCTCGGGCTCGGGCGCTGTGTGCTTCGTAACATAAGATTGGATAAGATAAGATTGGACAGGATAAGAAAAGATTGGACAGGATAAAATTGGACGGGATAAGATAAGATTGGAAAGGATAAGATAAGATTGGACAGGATAAGATAAGATTGGACAGGATAAGATAAGATTGGATAGGATAAGATAAGATTGGACAGGATAAGATAAGATTGGACAGGATAAGATAAGATTGGACAGGATAAGATAAGATTGGACAGGATAAGATAAGATTGGACAGGATAAAATTGGACGGGATAAGATAAGATTGGAAAGGATAAGATAAGATTGGACAGGATAAGATAAGATTGGACAGGATAAGATAAGATTGGACAGGATAAGATAAGGTTGGACAGGATAAGATAAGATTGGATATGATAAGATAAGATTGGACAGGATAAGATAAGAATGGACAGGATAGGATAAGATTGTACAGGATAAGATAAGATTGTACAGGATAAGATAAGATTGGGCAGGATAAGATTGCACAGGATAAGATAAGATTGTACAGAATAAGATTGGACAGGATAAGACAAGATTGGACAGGATAAGATAAGATTGGACAGGATAAGATAAAATTGGACAGGATAAGATAAGATTGGACAGGATAAGATAAGACTGGACAGGATAAGATAAGATTGGACAGGATAAGACAAACTTGAAATTAGATATATTGCTACCTTGGAATTTTCTGAATGCCTTAGGCGGGTTCGTTTATTGTTCACGATGATGCATAAAGCATTAATTAGATTTTAGGAATTGAAATTGATTCGTTGATCAAGCAGCCATTGCTGTTTTTGATTTCATTAAGTTAATAGTAAGTGAAAGCGGGCTAGGTTCAAATAGGTGCGGTGCTCTATTTCAATAGGTGAGATTTTTTGCCGCAATTATTATTGTTCTCTTAAATCCCATTTAATGTCAACACTACCACTTAGAGATCTATATTTTTCTTTTTTTTCCATTCGACATGTTCACGTGCGGGCTCTGCTTGGGTTATACGGCCTAATACTGATTTCCAGATCTATCGAATGGGGATCTTTCGGGGTTTAAAAACATTCGGGAGCAGTTTAAATTCTATCTGGATCTACCTCATCGAAAAGAGGATAGACATGGATCTAAAAGCTATATCAAATAACTAGATCTAGACTTCTACTGTAACTACTCATAGATATACACTTAATTTTTTTTTATTCTTTCCATTCAACATGTTTATGTGTGGGGCTCTGTTCCGATTATAATACTGAATTCTAGATCTATCAAATGGGGATCTTTCGGGGTTTAAAAACATTTGAACCCAATTTTAATTCTATATGGATCTACCTCCACTATCATCGAAAAGGGGATAAACATCGATCTAAAAGTAAATCAAATAACTGATCTAGACTTCTACTACTCATAGATCTACATATATTTTTTTTTATCCTTTCCATTCAACATGTTCACGTGCAGGGCTTTGCTGGGGTTATAATATTGAATTCTAGATCTATCGAATGGGGATCTTTCGGAGTTTAAAAAATTCCAACCCAATTTAAATTCTATATGGATCTACGTCGACTATCATCGAAAAAGGGGGTAAAGATGGATCTAAAAGAAATGTTATCTACAAAAAAATCCTGTAAATATCCTAGAGTGATACGCCCTTTTAAGTGGTGCACCCATTTGAATCACATTTAATTTGTTGAGCTTTTTTGGCTTTAAACTTCTATCTCTACAACTATGTTTTACCGTTTTAGTTGCGCACAGTGTCCTAAAATCCAAGCTTTATCTCTATTAGTAATAAATAAACCTTTAAAAAACACATTTTATATCCGTACAGTGTCCCAAAACTCGAGCGAAGCCGGGCATCCCAGCTAGTATATATATATCTCTTTTTTTTTTCCGTCCGAAACTCCAAAATAGTTTGAAGGTCTCTTACTGAAAGGGATGAGGCCCTGCATCTCCAGGGTGAAGGACGTTGGCTTGGACCGGAGCTCCGCCCACAGGGCACTGGCCTTCTCCATACACGCAGGGTCAAGGTCGGGCTCGGGCTCAGGTGCTGTGTGCTTCGTAACATAAGATAGGATAACATAAGATAGGATTCGACAGGATAAGATAAGATAAATTTATAGGGGCTCAGGTGCTGTGTGCTTCGTAACATAAGATTGGATAAGATAATATTGGACAGGATATGATAAGATAAATTTATACATTCAAGCCAACAAGTTGTCTAATTTCAGATTATGGGAAAATATTTTGAACTTCTCTAAGGTTTCCCCAAAACCATCATGCAAACGTAATCTATGTGACTCAAAGGACAACCATTCCCATATAACTAAGGTATGAAAGTAAAGGAAAATGAATGTTTAAATAATGTATCAATGTATACACATTAGTCTATAAATTACTTGCCAATTAAGCCATTAACAAACTTTTCTGATGGTGGGTCATTAACAAACTTTTCTGATGGTGAGTCATTAACAAACTTGGCTAAAAGTGGGTCCTAAAACCAGAGAAACAGTGTTGAGACAAAACTTTAAAAATCTGGCTTCCTGCATTTATCATGTAATTTCGCAGATAGATACTGCATATAACAAAGAGAGTGTTAGATATAAAAATAAAAAAATTTCACAAGCACTAATATGTAGCAAAATGCTTGTCAAAATACTAACATATACATGTTATGTATATATGTATACAAAGTAAAGAATGTGCATGTTCATATATATGTAACATATTTTTAAAATCTTGTACGAATGTAGCTAAGGAAGTGAGATTATTGCCTTTTCAATAATAGCAAAAAAATCATCACAAACATTACACACACACGCAAATCAGATTCAAGACTTAAATTAAAGACAGTGCATTAAAAATGTTAACACTGGTAAGGTTAAACTGTATATTATAGTAATACAATCCAACAAAACAATGTGTTTTTCTTACAGACATGACTCTCAACAGATTCATCTGTATCCTGATCTTCTCATTGGTGCTGCACTGAGAGTCTGGGATTGGCTAAGGAGAATCACCAATAGGATGAGAGACACTGTACTCAAAGTAACCAGCAATCAGTTTTAGTCAGCGCATAATTAGTAAAGAAAATTGTTAACTTATTTGATCCATCAAAACATACAATACTTCTTATAACAAGAGAAAACAGATTGATTTGGCCAAATAATACACATACTACATATAAAATGATCAAACAATTTGCATTGACCATATAATCATAGAAGGCAGAGGAGGAGGAAATGCCAGAAAAGACAAAGAAAGAAGAAGTGTTCCTTATTGGCAATGAAGGATACATCTGCCGATGAGCTCCATGCAGTTGGACACATACTCCTGGACCTTGGCTGTGAGGTAGGCGCACTTGAGGGAAGTCTGCAGGATGGAGGTGAGCAGTTTCCACCAGCGCTCGTTGCGGTAGTCCCACATCACTTTGGTCAGCAGGCTGGCAAAACAAGGAATAAAACTCCAGGATTTGGGCTTTGGGCTATCTAGAGACTTTATCTTCATTCACTCTTCCAACACTGGTTGAATGCCACCCCCAGCCTCACGGGTAAACAATGTAAGCTAGAGATGGTATTCATAAAATTACTTTGAAAAAAAATTGTGGCTGATTCTACAAATATAATGGCAATAGAAATAGATTTACAGACATTTGGAATAGTCTTCAAAGTTAGGGCTAAAAGAAGTATTATGTATATTGGTTACTAAAAGAGACAAAAGGCCGACAAATAATATGCAAGAGAAGAACTTTTCACAGCCAGCATTTCATGCAGAATGTGTTACAAATCTATTTTTTACAAGCCGTCTCTAAAATAATCAAACCATGGCAAGTAAAAACATGTCAACACTCAAATAATATGAAACTTGGACAGACAAAGTTTATTTTGTCTCTCTTTATACGTCCTAGCTAAAAAATGAGAGATCATTAAAAGGCAAATAATTTGTTACACACTTTTTTCTATAAAAAAAAATCATAGGATTTGAGTAACGAGAAACTGATTTAGAGGCAATTAATATTTTTCAAACTGATATATTAAGGGAATTTCCAACATCTCTCCTGCCACAGTATTGAAGGGGGACGATTCAGATGTGGTGAACAACAGATGCATAAATTTGCTCCAAATAAATACATCAGCAGAGCAGAAATCAATAAAACTCACATAAGGGCCTTGACATGATCCTTGGCATGGTAGTATTCTTCTCCCATCTGAACCACTGAAGGAAGTAAAGATTATAGTTTTAAAAATAAAAAGATTTCAAAATTTTGAGATGATCTGAACCACTGAAGGAAGTAAAAATTATAGTTTTAAAAATTAAAAGATTTCAAAATGTTAAGATGGAAGATGATTTCTTAAAACATTATTCCAATGCAAACATTTCAATTTTCAGACACGCAACAGCGTCTTAAGGATTCTGGTTTTTTTTTTGGTTTTTTTATGTAAATGGAATGCAATATCAGAAAGAGTTGTGCATCATTGCTATAAATAAAAAAGTCTGCTTTAGGTTTTGTAGGCTGCTCAAACAATAGCACCGGAAAAGAGTAGTGTTCAACTGTGGGAACATTCTAGTGATTGAAAAGGCGTAACAATTATGTAAAATAGGGCTAGGTGCTTTTCCAAATCTGATGATGGGTATCAAGTGATTGCAACTTTGATGTTTACATGTTTTGACAGCTTGAGTGGCAGTTAGGAATCATACTTTTAGATAATGCACATAATTTCAACTTCATTTCATGTTGACAGAAAAGATCTGCCATAGCATCCAGTACTTACTCAGAAACCTTTTCATCCTGGGTGACTTGTACTTTCTAAACTGCGCAACGGCACTACTCAGGAGAGGGATGATAGACCACTGGTTTGAAAACACAAAATATGAAAAAAATGCCTCGTGAATATAAACCAGTACATACTAAGACAAATTTTACTATACAAATATTATTGGTATAAAATTTTTAGAGAAAAACACATTTTCAAAAACAGCATTTGATGACAGATAAATTATTTTAAGTTATTAACAGAAATTATTTTTTGCTTCAAGATAAAATTTCATTTAATTCTATTATTATTATTTATAAATGTAAATTGGTCCTTTCAGAAATATCTAAATGTTGCCACAACATAGCTTCATATTTCTATCATAGAGCTTTTGCTTCTCCTCAGTCAAAATCAAAATCTGGCCATGGACTTCATGAAAATTTGTTACATACAGGTTATTATTAACACCATATTTGTAACTTTTAAAACTTTCCCTAAGTAATGGAGTTGATGTATAACAGCTTACTGAATGATCAAGTTGTCTTTCCTTTGTCTGCAGGGCCAGAATTCCTTCTCTTTCCTTGTGCAAATCAGGTGGCTCGATGCCTGACAGAGAGTGCATATAAAAATTACTTATTAAAATGACATAGAGTTAGTACGCCATCAAAGTCTACAGACGACCTAAATGGTTACAAAATTAATTTAGTTATCAAGTCAAAATGCCTCAAGCATCTATCAGTTTGATAATATTATATTTATGAATTCAAACATTACTATATTTCTAGGTCCAAAGAGTGCAAATTTGATCAAATCTCTTCATATTCTTTAAGTGAGAAAAGTTATCATCAATATCCCAACTTCGCATACATAAACATATATATTTCACTTTGACTTCTTTCTGCGTCTCTTTGGAACACTATAATTTTCTCCGATATTTTAAGCATAAGTTTCTCATTGGTCTTACTTTGGTGCCCTTGTCGCCATTTTCTCTGTCCATAAAAGTCTGTTTTTCCCATGTACCCTTCAATTTCTTCTGCTGGTTTGATATCTTCTGGTTGCTGATAAAATTAAAAGAAAATTAAGAAATAATGATGATACTAAGAGAAGAAATGTTATTCATAATCAAAGTCTATTGTTTTTATCCTTTACAAGAACATTATTGTGCTTAAATTTATGAAATAAATATGGAGACATGTATTTACAGTGCCAGCTTCGTGTATTTTTCCTTTATAGTTGATAAAATACAATATCAGAATGTTTTGTGGGCCATGCTTCTTCAATCCGCACCTTGCTACCCCCAACTGAAGGTGAGGATAGAAAACCTCATCATGTCCACTGTTACAGTAGAGCATCCCTCCGGGGAACCTAATCGACATTAAACCCAGAGAAAAACCCACCATGCACAGGCCCTGACACAGCTGCTTGCGGAAGATGGCGTGGTTGGCTGCCTGCTGGAAGTAGAAGCCTGGATGCTGAGTTTGAATCGCGGTCAGTCCGAGCTTGATGGCCTCGTCAAACAGATCTCCAAACACCTGGAACCTGAGAAAGCGTGCCAGTTTTACAAATCCATCCTCTTGGGAGGAAGGGAAAAAATATGGATTTTGACCATGTACTTTTCTGTATGCACTTAACAAATGAAAGGAAAAGGCCAGGTTACAATGTAACTGAACAAAGGTTTCTTTTTTTTTCTTCTTTCATCTTTTCTGAAACCTTTTTTTAAATGCTGAAACAATCTCAAAACACAAAGATGGGTCTAAAATGATCCATTTAAACAAGACACTATCCGAAATAAACTATACTTATTGATGTATAGCTTAAATAAGCATTGCAGTCTTGACTCTGGCCTTCGAGAAACATTTGAATTCAGTATCTTTCTGATACAAGCACCAAAAAAGATACAATAAGATAAGATAAGCCTTTATCATCCCATAGGGAAATTTTTCTTGGTCTTACAATAATATATTTGATTCAATATCACAACACCAGTTGCTGATGTGTGAGATAATAATGATAATAGTGTGGAGAAGAGAACAATAGCTCTTATTCCAACATCACAGAGTAAATTTACTGTTTAGACATCCATGCGCTGTGCTCAAATGCCAGCTCTGGTATCCCAGCTTTCAGCTTGAAGAAGTCTATGTGCTTTCTGAACTGGGCAATGGCATCCAGAGGGGCATTGTGCTGGAAAGACAGTCTGCAAATCTGTGGAACAGATATTTATAAACATTGCTTTGTCAGAACATGAATGGATACTACAGTACATATTCATGTTGTAGCTTTTATGGCACACTATTCAGAATTTAGTCAATTTCAAAGTAGGAATATATACAATTTCAAATAAAAATCCCCATTGTAAGTATTTTAATTAGAATTTAGGGGAAAAGGTTAGGATCTTTGTTGTTCCTCAACATATGGTGTTAGTGTTAAACAGGCTCAGTTTCAAAGAAACTCGAAACAGTGTAATAGAGCTCACTTACATTCAAAGTACCAAAAATTAGTATAAAGCCTGATAGGTGCGACACAAACTTAAGTCACAATGAGTATAAATATGTATGTAAAATAAGAATCAAACCTTTTCTCCACAAAAATGTTGTAAAAAGAAACCTTAAAGATATCAATGGAGTTTCAATTATTTTTGTACACCGTTTTTTGTTTTGTTTTTGCCCGTTCCAATGATGTGTACAATTTAGATATCAGGATTTGCTCACTTGAGCTCAGTTTTCAAGATCTAACTGATTTGTCTACCTCTCTTGCCTGTAAAAATATGTAAAATGCCAAAGGAATCAGCCATACCTTGTAATTGATGAAGCCAGCAACAGTTTTGATCTCCAGCATGTTGGTATCATGCATTCTCAAATCCAGTATGTATCCATAAGCTTGCTTATAATGTCTAGAAAAATGATAAATAAAAATATATCTTTAAAAAATGGTAATAACTTAAATACAAGATAATTATGTCAAATGCTATGTCCCTGAAAAACATTTTTTTACACTCAGATTTTGTTATTATTTTTTTTTTCACAGTAAACAGACTTCTTAGAAAACAGGATGCATACTTGGAACATTTTTTGTAGGATATGGAAAGTATATAAAGGACAATAGATAAAAATAAAAATAAAAACACTCACTTGATAGCCGTGTGTGAGTCCTGCTTGAGCTCATTGAAGAATGCACTTTTGAACTGATGTCTCACAAAAAGTAACTGAAAGATACAGAATAAATCACAAAATCATCAGATCATCAAGACTACTTTTACCTCTGTGGCCTTCTGCTGTTTATTACTCTGTTTTCCAATGCAAATATCATGAACAACAATATACAGTACTCATTGCTGAAAAAAATATATGAAGGAGGAGGAGGAGGAAGGAACAAGAACAGTAATGGAAATTCCCAAAGAATTAAAGGGAAAAAAAACAGGAAGCATAAGTGTAGAACATTATATTTTTTATTAAAAGGAGTAAAAAAAGAACCAAGAAGCAGTTTATCTTTATTTGAATGCAAATGTTCAAGTAACAAAAATATAAACATGTTGAATAACTGACATAATACTATTAATAGTTTTAAAGCTTAATACCTGATGCGTAGTTTTGTTGAGAAAGTCTTTGTGAGATTTCACCTTCCTTGCCTCTTGGTGGTAATAGGCCTGGGCTTGTTCATAGAAAGCGTTTTCAAGTCTGGCAGGGACAGAGAGCGGTATATTCTCAAGTCAAATGGAGCATTTCCTCGTCCAAAGAAGTTATTCAAATTTTTTAGATTCTACAGATGTGAAAAGTTGTCTTATTACTCATCAAAACTCATGATTAACTTTTTCCCCATAGTCATATTTAATTTTAGATCTGTACGCAAGCTAATCTCCTTTGGAGCAAATGTGCCTCAGCTATTGAAATCTGCCCTTTGGCAAGCAGGATCAAGTAATTAAAAAATATTAGTGTGACGGCTGTTTGAAGATAAACATGATCGAAGACAAAATGCAACAGCTGTTAAAAGGTAAAAATGATCAAAGACAAAGTAAGAAATGAAACTGTATCAATGTACAAAAAATGAAAATTTTACAAAAACTGCTTTGACTAACTACCTCATAGTGTAGCCGATCAAGTGGTCTGTATGAGGAAGCACATACAACGACTTCGCAGAAATGTCACACGTTGAACACAATGATACAGCTCGCTCAGCTGCCATCATATCCTCACCTGCAGGCAGAAGGAGAAAATCTGTATGTGCAGAGCCCTATACTATGTATTTAACACCTTAACACCGAAATAAAATTGTTTGATGAAAGATTGATTCTTTGTATTGTGCTCCCCCCCCCCCCCCTTTTCCTCCGTCTGGGTTGAAGAGTTTCATATATATACAATTATTTAAACAAAAAAGTGTTATTAATATTTTCTATATAATTTTGAATTAAAGAATATTCCATTACATTTTCAATTCTGTCAGCTTATCTAAAGCCTTTTCTTTTTATGAATCAAAACATAACTTTATATTTGAAATAAAAATTAACAAAACATCAAAATGTAAAAATTTATGAATGCAGAAAAATGACGTATGAGTGATGTCCAAACTAACCTGGCGGCAGAGGTGCATTTTTCTGTATCAACACAACAGCAATTTTGGTATTTCGGCCCTGAAGGCTATTTCTGCAATGCAAAAAAAAATTAAATAATACAAATTTTTAAATGTCATCATCCAATACATTGCAGTGGGCTTCAAATTTCACTAGAACTGAACAGTGAGTTATCATCAGCAAGACTTGCAGTTATTTTGCTCAAAGGAATTAGAAAAAAACTTTTCTTCTTGCAACACAAACTTCACTTACAGCCAGTAGCCTAAAATTGTTCTTTAAAGTGTCTGACTTTTCATCAATGAGTACTGCCTACACCCCTACAGTGAAAGATCAGAGAAAATGAAAGCTACAAAGTGCCACATATGAAGAAATAGTAAGTGACATGACCATGACGTCAAGCATTGGAGAAAACTAATTTTGATTTTAAGATTTATAAACCATCTGCTCTGAAACACAGTTGCCACACTTTTCTGATCATTCATTTTAAGGTACTTTTAATGTAATTTTAAGACACCTTGTGGTTAAGATTAAGGTATCTGCTAATATTATCTTTATTTATTATCTGTAAATTTATGGGATCTAAACAGAACAGAAAAATGTTGACAAAGAGAAGCGAGTACCTGACAATTTCCACTCGGGTGCTGCACTCCATTTGTCGCTCCTTCCATAACGGCTCATCCCAGTCCAGATCAAAGAAGACGACTACAACAGCCGGCACCTCTTGAAGGTGTTTAGGCATCCAGTGGGTTTTCAGAATTCCTTTCGGAATGTACCATTCGTATGAGCTTCTCTGTAGGTATAAATTTTGATGTTTAACAATAAAAAGCTTCCAAAGCACATGGGAAAAACTGGTGATCTCAACTTTTTGAAAAACTCAACTGAATGAACAGGAAACTTTTCAGATGACATTCTTTCATTTCACACACTTCATTAATAGAATTGTCTTTAAGGTTATCAAATCAACTAATCCAGAAAAGGCTAGAGAGAAAGAAAACAGACAGATATGGGAAGAACTTGTTGAGATTAAGAAGACGGACACATCCAGTTTATTTAGTGTACATTCTTTATTTCTAGTGAGCAAAAATTTTCAATAAGGATTTTATTTAAAAAAAATCATTGGTTAAGAAGCAAGGGGTTCAGACTTCTTCACAAATTTACCATCCAAAAGGAATATATGGCTTAAGCAGCTGAAGTGCAAAAACGCTATCGTCAAGCCGTATGATAGACAATGGGTCTTGATTCATTTTAAGAGCAAAAAAAAATATGAACGTGAAGGATTAATTTATATAAAAAAAATATTGTTTAGAAAAACTTTTAAACACAGGTTTGTAATCATAATGAAGTATACCTTTTGTTTGCACTTTGGGTATTCATGATCAGCCTTGCAAACGATAAATTGAAGAGGAACCCGATCAGAGCGCCTGTTGTTGCAGAAAGAATCCCAGATCGCCTTGTGTACAGCGTTATAGGTTGTGTCTAGTCCTGTTAGAGCTATCAACCCCAGGGGTTTACACACTAGCTCTCCTGGAAGTTCACTTGCCCAAGACATGATGCACCTGTCACACTTACAACCTTCATATGTGCAAAAAAACAAATTGATTTCGAGAGTTATAGTTACATCAAGCTTTAAAATAAATCAGTATTAAAAATCATTAGTGCACCATCAATATGAGAAAATTAAAGAAAACAAAAATAAATATATCTAGGCCTACTCTTGAGAATTAGAAACAATGGAAAGATACTTCCCCATTGCGGATTACAGACTCATCATAAAAGTATCTCATTGAGGTGATATTCTCTATGAATCTAGATAACATCTAGGTATTTCTAAACACCATGTTTATACATAATCATCATAGTCTACAAAATGAACTGTTAAACTTCCCCATTGAGGAATACAGACGCATCATAAAAGATCTCATTGATGTGCTATTCTCTATGTATCTAGATGATTATAAAGTCTAGATCTGTATCAACAGCAGTTGGGAGTCTAGATTCATTGATCAAGTCTGGATAATTTGCACTGATCCATCGAGATTCTAGTTCTAGAATCTAGAATCTAGATCTTTAGAACGAGATTCTAGCAATGCGACATCCTTTGGAAAAAGGCATCATATCATTGTCCTGTAAAACTGCAATTGATACGTAAATCTTGATTCAATCCACTGATGATTGAACAAGAAGAAAATGACAAAAGATTGGAACATCCATCACAAACAAAAGATAAAAGAATACATTAGTTACCACAGGATTATAATGGAATGGAGGGTGTCAACATTCAACAACCCAACATCAGAGTTGCTTGTTCGAAGGGGAGGTCACTCACACAATTCTTTATTGTCACAGACAGAGAAGAGTGGCAATTCTAAAACGTAAACGAAGCTTATGATACGTGTGATTATTGTGATATAACTTACAATCATATCGAATTACAATAATATTATCTTTATAGATCCCCACCTATCTTATCTTATCTTCTTTTTTTGCTTTTTACGATTACATCATCAGTTATAGTTATTATGGTCTAGATCTAGGTTTTGATAAGAGCTAGACCTTTTGCTCTAGAATGAGCTCAGTAAGCTAGGTGTGGATCTATGAATAATGACATGTTTTCACTGTTTACCAGGTGCGAATTGAAAAGTTAAAATGTTTACATATGATATTTCTTTCCACAGAAGAAAACACATTATGCGAATCGGACACAGTCCTAGTCGTTTGCAATGAAGAATCTCCATTTTTGCATTGGCATTTTGGTTGCCATATTTCTAGCAAAATTGAATCCAAGCATTGGTAATACAGGAGGTAATCCACATAGATTCTAATATTGTCATAAATTAGATCTGTATTTTTTAACAATTCTGTGCACTGTCAATTGTAATGAAATCTACATTATTTTTTCGTTAGTGTTTAAAACGATGTTTCAACAATTCAGCATTATAACCTTTGTTCTTTTTTCGTTTTGATTTGAAAACCATTCCATTTATAAGTATCAAGATTTAAATCAAAGAAAATTAGTTCTGTATCACATGTATTAAGTACATAAACACACATGGCTTTTCGAATGACTTGCCTTAACTTTGTAAAGTCCGTCAATTCACAACATATGACTATTAAAACTATTATAATGACCAAATCTCACAAAAATTTTATCAGGACATGTATGAATATGATATTATATTATATTGATAAATTGTAATGTTTTTAAAATAAATTCTTCCCTTTCCTTTTTAATTTTTTCCTTTAGGAATTTTGAGACCAGAAATTACTGTGAAATATTTTGCTGTCTCAATAATATTCTTCAACAGTGGTATTACTCTCCCAACAAAGGTTTGTCATCAATATAATTTCTTAATAACTAGATAATCATTTTATAATGTTTCGAGTACATAAAGTTTATAAACATTGCATATAGTATTTTGCGACTTGCTTAAAGTGTAAAAGTTATTTTTTTATTTCTTTCTTCTTTCTTTTTTTTTATTTATTTAAAATGTCGGAAGGAAGCTGTGTAAGAATAATTTGGAAACATAGATTCAATGTCCACAAAAAAAAATAAAAAAAATTACTGTTTGAAAAAATATTTATAAGCCTATCAATTATTAAGTCTTATCTATCTTTCTGGTGTGACTTGTTGAATAGTTTAAATGATAAGTGTTCAATATTTCTGACTTACATCCACATAAATTTTACAGGATCTGACAGGAGCCATTTTACAATGGGATCTTCACCTCTTTATTCAGGGATTTACTTTTGTTGTATTTCCGTTGATTGTCTCTCTCTTGGTATACATCCTGCAATATACTTTTCTGCAACCAGCTCTGCTTGAAGGGTGAGTGTTTATATTACAAGTATATAAAAAAAAGTGTACAAAAAATGTACATATTTCTTATGAAATTAGGGAATGGGGAGGGGAAAGGGGAGGGAAGATTGGGGATAAGATCGTTTAAGCATGTAGCCTTTATTCAGGAGGTTGCAGGTTTAATCCTCTACTAAATTGTCTCTTGAACCCTATTTGTTTGTTAGGTCATTAATATATGACTGGCCGAGTCCTGGGTAATCTTCACCTCTTTATTCAGGGATTTACTTTTGTTGTATTTCCGTTGATTGTCTCTCTCTTGGTATACATCCTGCAATATACTTTTCTGCAACCAGCTCTGCTTGAAGGGTGAGTGTTTATATTACAAGTATATAAAAAAAAGTGTACAAAAAATGTACATATTTCTTATGAAATGGGGAGGGGCAAGGGGAGGGAAGATTGGGGATAAGATCGTTTAAGCATGTAGCCTTTATTCAGGAGGTTGCAGGTTTAATCCTCTACTAAATTGTCTCTTGAACCCTATGTGTTTGTTAGGTCATTAATATATGACTGGCCGAGTCCTGGGTATCATACTGTTGGAACCAGTTGTGGTAAAGAACCTCCGTTAAGAATCTAGGGGGACAAAACAAGGACAAATTAACGTGGAAGGTTCACCAGATTATGCACATCATTCCGCTATATATTTTATACAGCGTAAACAATAGTGCACACATTACCGTGGTCTCTGTGTATGAACTCTCTGCTGACAAATCCTTCCCATATTTGAATCCACTGCCCCTGTAAAACATATTTTTTTCTATATTTTTTACCCCACTACCAACCCAGTCTGTGCATCACAATTACTCAAAGAACCCATTTCAAGAGGGTTTATTTTTCAAGCTAAAACATTGTTTTATCCAACTCAGAGTGGTAATTATTTCAGTCATCTAAGACTGAGAGGAGTTTGTGCAGGTTTGAATAAATGCAATTAGATTTTTGGGAGGAGGGGGAAGAGAGGAGCATAGTCGTACACAAGCCTGTAAACCTGTACAAATGGTAGGCGAGGCGAAGAGACATGTAAGAAGATCAGAGAAATCTTCCTTCTGCCATCTCTTTGTTATGCCGACTGGCTGCGCTTATAAGTCTACAGACAGGGAACTCAGAGAGTTTTATCTGGAGATGTCTCATAGACAGCCCTTAACCCAAATTTGGATTCAATTTCTTGGAAAACAAGGATCTAGGTTTGAATATGATATCTTAATTTTACTAGGTTAGAATTATATCTTCATAATAAAAGTTTTAAAAAAAGGTATAAAAATATTTTTTTAGTTTTGTCATCTAGTCTGCCTCTGAGCCTTTTTTTTCTCTCGTAAGGATAACCTTTCATATTAGGTGCAAAACAGGTATCTTTGCTTTTTATCACGCCTTTTTGTATCGATGTGTCTGCTCTCCACAGTATGACAGTTTTGAGTACCATGCCACCCCCAGTGTCTTCAGCTATTATTTTGACAAAAGCTGTCGGTGGCAATGAGGTATGAACATGTTGTAAACCTTCACCCTGTATCTCAACAAGTTTTAGTTGTTTCAGGATAACTTTCAAACATTGAAATAACCCGAATTAAACCTGCAGAGTTAAAATTTTCAGGCTAAGATTTCTAGATATTTTTTTTAATAAAGTAATGAAAGCAAATAAAAAAAAAAATTGCCACTTTGCACAATACAAAGTTGAGCTGGATAAGTTCTCACATCCTTCATATAAAGAAACTGAATAAAATCCTATACCTTGTTTGGATCTTGAGACCTTTCATGTCAGAGTTTATAATTTGCTGCCTTGTTTAATTATACCTTTATTCACAGTATTCTGTATTTCCTTCTGTGCATAATTATTTCAGGCTGCAGCCGTGTTCAATTCGGCCTTTGGAAGCACTTTGGTAATTATTGTTTAGCTTATCAGCAAAAAAATACCCACTCTCTAAAAATACCTAAATGCTTTTCTTTATCTCTAACTAATCATTTTGTCTCACCACAAACTCTAATGCCATATTTGTGTTGTCAACTGACTTAAATAATATTTTTTTTTTTTTTTAAGTGTTGTGAGATTTTACACTTTTTGCGTTCTTTTATTGCTAGAGCAACTTCGAGATATACCATTTTTAAGGCTTAGAAAAATACTGAGTCTTTGCTTTTCTATCTTTTTTTTTTTACTTTGCACACTTTTTACTTTTGTTTTGTCTTAAGTAATGAAAATTTCTAAACAGCAAAATTTAGAAAAGTATTTAAAAGAATAATGTTGAATCGCTCCTGCGGTTTAAAATTTTTGTGTTAAAACTCTGTAGCTTTCAGAAAATAGTCAACATTTTTTGACATCATAATAATACAATTTCTTTCTTCCTTTTTTTTCTTTTCAGGGTATTTTTGTGACACCATTCCTGATCGTATTGCTGGTGCGTTTTGAAGTTTTTAATCACATATGTTTTTAAGGTATAATGCATTGAATTAGATACAACTTTATGTTGGAATTGTGATTTAACTTTTTTATGATGTAATTTAGTATTGAAGTTTAAGTATTGGATACACACATACAATTTTCTGCTAAAGTACTTGCAAAACCAATCTTAGCATATTCAGAGATAAGATTAGATCAGTGGCTGTCTTCATTTGCACTGTTTATGCAAAATGTCTATACAAATTCATTTTTTTTTAGCTTGGCTCCTCAGAAATCGATATGCCATATGACAAGATATTTCAACAGCTGTGCCTGACAGTGGTTTTTCCCCTAATTGCTGGTCAAATCATACACAACACCATGTACAGGTCTTACACTAGGTTACATATTCCATTCAAGACAATTGGCCAGTAGGTACACTATTTGTACTGTGGAAAAATCTTTTCAAAAAGAATTCTGTATTTCTATATTATACATTTATATACATTTGTTTCTTTTTTTTCTTAAATGTAATTTCAATTCACACATTTCTATTAATTATTTGTACTGTGAAAAAATCTTTTCAAAAAGAATTCTGTATTTCTATATTATACATTTATATACATTTGTTTCTTTTTTTTCTTAAATGTAATTTCAATTCACATATTTCTATTAATAGCACTAGGTAGTTCAGTGACGTTGCAACATGGCGGAACTTGAATGTTACTGCGGAGAGGAAAAAGGGGGCTGGAAACCGCGCATCACGCCTGTGATGGGTTAAGGCGTGATGCGCTAGGCCAAACCTAGAGGCTCTATGCCTATAATGTTACAAAACAATGTTACCTGATGAGCCCATCTTTTAATGTAATCAATCACAGCTTAAAGAGGCAACTTTATCGGGTAAATTGATTTTTTTTTTTTTTATTTTTTTTTTGTGAAGGGTGGGAGGGGGGGGGTGTATTTAACAGGCAATCAAACACTTCTAATAATAATAATGATAATGATGATAATAATGATAATAATAATAATTAATAATAATAATAATAATCAACATTCTTACCACTCACCCTCTCCGACCCACAGAAACAGCGAACTTGTGCGCTGATATGCCGCGAAAGAGGGGCCGTCATTTTTTCAAGTCATCTAGCGCTATTAATAGACAGCTGTGTGGCAATTGTATTTAGTTGTTGTTGATAGGCTCTTTATGTTCTTGGAAATACCATTTTTAAATTTCCTGTTGAGGGATTAAAGAGTTGTCTTATCTTATGTTTCATCTAGAAACAATGTTTATGTCTCTCTAAGATGGTTCTTCATAACACAGTACATAGCATTATCAATTCTATGCATCGAAATTGTCCTCTTAGACAAAAAAATATTGTAGCATTTGAGAGAGAGAGAGAGCGGGAGGGAGGGAGGGATAGGAGAAAAGGGGAACAACATACAACCAGAGAAGAAGGAGAGCAAAAGGATAGAAGCCATACAAAAAAAGAGAGATGGATGCAGTGTGAGAGATTGGGCTTATCTGGAAACGTGTAGAGGGAATAAAGACCCATTGATAGATAAACAAGAGATAAGAGAGATATTTGTTTTTCTTTACACTAATGTTTTGCCCCTCAGTTGTTTTTTTTTCCTTTAAACATGATTTCACTTATTGTTATTTGTTTTATTTTCTATCACTCTAAATGATAATACCAATAATTGACCATTGTATATTGCTATAATTTTGTTCTTATTTTTTTTCAGGGTTCTCATTCTATTTATTATATACACGACATTTTGTGCGACATTTTCTCGCACGGACATTAAACTGGACGCCATTTCTCTTGTTTGTACAGTGGTGTTAAGTAAGTCACAAATTCAATCCCATCATTCATACAAATTTACAATTGCTTGGTATATGAGACAAAGAGTAGGTCGAAGCATTTTCTTAATAATATGATTTTATATTATACATGTTTGTACTTCCTTTTTAGTTAGGTATGGGCATTTTAAGATTTTTATAGGATTAATACTTTCTCTATTTATCTTAATATGCATTGAAAATTTCAATACCAATAGTTCTTTGCACGTTGCAGTACTAAAATCCTGGAAATAAACGGGAAAATTAAAATTCTATTTTATGATTAATTTGGTATAAAAAAGGAAAAAAAAATCATTCTTCCTCTAGATTGCTGTTGAAACGACCCATTGTGTTAAAAATCTGAACCTCATTTTCCATTGAGATGCCTTGAGCACTAAACACTTCTGTTTTTGTTAGATATTAAACAGGCTCATTTCTTATGTTTTAACTGCTGCAAGTTTACCGCTGCTGAGATTATAGCGAGGATGAGTTACAAATTACAAAACCCTTTCAGTGGCCATGCTGCTGATTTTCGTACAACTCCTCCTTCTGCATTCCTCCGTCTTTGTGGGCTTTACGAAGGCAGACGCCATTGCTATTATGTTTGTTGCCTCTCACAAAAATCTAACCATAGGTAACTCATGTGCACAGCCTGCTGAGTTGTGGTCCCTGTTCTTGGGTTCCGTTGATTTTTTGTTTCCTTGTTCTGCTGGGTATTCATCTGAGAATGGTTTTTAACTGTTATGGGTTTTTGTTTAGTTTTCTCAATATAAAACAACTCTTTGTCCGATGCTAAAATAGTAGGAAATTTGAAAGAGTTCTAGTTTTTGTAAAATTTGGTCTTTTTAAAAATTATTCAAAGGTACAATTAAAAAAAAGGGGCGTAGCAGTTCATTGTCTTTCCTGGACATATCAAGACTGCTAACATGGGAAAATATGTAATTGAATTCGCTTATTGGAAGGTGACAAGGGACCAAGGATGAAATTTAAAGCTCTTATAAGTACTTACTTACTATATGATATTTATTATATAAGAAAAAATGTAACAAATGTCATAGAATTGATGCTTCCCCTTAATCAAGATTGCCTTGATCACTTTCCCAATTAACTTTAAAAATCAAATTTTGTTTCTTTGCCACTGTTAATTTCACATTTTTCAATGTTCTTTTTCAGTTTTTTTGTTGCAGTTGAGTATTATGACTTTCCTTCTTCGTGTATCTTCAAGTTCCATGTTTAACTTCACGTCTGCTGATTCTATAGCAATTACATACTGCGGCACTCACAAATCGTTGACGTTAGGTACGGAAGCTTAGCCTGCGAGAATTCATCTCTGGTCATATTGATAGAACTTAAGAGAACTTCTTTTATGATTCTCTATTGTTTAGTTTCCAATATTAATTTTAACTTTAAGAAAACTTCACTAAATGCAATTAGTGTTTGCTTTAGACTTCTTTTTTTTATTTATGTCTGTTTCAATTTCATTTTCGTATTCTCCTTTATTTAATAAAAAAAATATTTGCTTTACAATACCCCATTCAAAATTGTTGTGAATGTTTAAAATAACGGTTTTAAAAAAACACTTATACGAAAAATAGGGAAATATTTATGAGCATATCAACACAATGTTTTCTTCAATTATATAGAAAATTATTTCTCATAAATTTTTACTACAATCATTTTTATTGTCTACTGTCGCTTACAGGTATCCCTATGATAGACATAATCTTTGGATACAGCTCAAACATCAGCCTTTTGTCTATACCATTGCTTATGTACAACCCCATTCAAATTGTCTTGGGTGGGATGTCTATTGAACTTTTCCGACAGTGGCTACTTGATCATAAACGACAAAGGCGGTAAGAATTGTCTTTTACTTTTTAAACATAAACTTAAGAGTGTGAAAACGCATTATAGACCTTCAGTAATTAGTTCAATTATTTTTTAACTGAATTTTATCTATATTCTTTATTTCAAAGCCAAATTCTAAGGAACCGCCTCAATGAAAGATTTTTATTTAAATAATCATAAATATGTTAACACTCATATAAAAGTAGAAATAAAGAAACACTGATATAAAGAGCTATTATTGAGTGTAAATTAATATAAAAGGGTTTCACTTTCAATGTAACAATAAAAAATCACAAAAAACTTCCTGGTACATAGAATCTCCTGCATATGGTGTTTTGACTTTTGTGTGAAATGAAGTTGGTACATTAAATTTCAACAGGGCTTCTGGTCCTTGAAATTGTGAGTGGGCTGGGTGTTTGTGACTTTCATTCTGTTGAGGGCTTAATTTATTTAACCATTGATTTCTTACAATCCATTTGTATTCTATAGTTGTCACAATAAAGTGGCTCGTTATTTTCGAAATATCTTTTCCTTCATTTTAAGGGGTTTAAAATCACATATGAAAATTTTGTTTGAGATTAAAAATTGCAGAGAGCAATTTCTAATTGAATTGATTTTTTTTTTTTTTTTTAAAGATTTTTTACAAAATCTTTGAAGCTTTTCACATTGATATGCTCTGAATTTAATTTTTTTCCCACCTCTGGTAACTCACAGGTATTTTTCAAAGCAGAAAAAGTAAGAGAAAGTGGAATTCATATTACTGTAATCAGGGTCAATTTTTAGAGCTACCCCTTTTTTTTTAAGGTTTAACTACTAAAACTGTAAACGTGGGCATTTTCCATACTTATTCCTTGCGCATGATTTTTTTTTTTACCCTCAATTATATAATACTATATGTGTAAGATGACTAGTTGTACCATTTTGCAGATAATGTTTTTATTTCTTCAATGTTTTACTTGGTTATTTTTTGTGAAGGTTTGAAATTATTAAAATTAATTTTCTTAAAATATTTATTCAGGGTTGTCAAGAGTTCTACATAAACATATGAATTATTTTCAGATCAGTAAATTTTCTGTTGGTAAATCGATTCTTATATTATTTCATTGATTTTAGAATTTCTATTTCATTAAATGCATCTTAAACCCATGATATGTAACAAATAAAAGCATACACTCTTTAAATCAATATTGTAAATAAATTCTTAAAGTTCTAAAGTGAAAATATCAATGTGGCTGGAAAATACCAGAGAAACACTTGCCAGATTAACTTTTTGTTATTTTTATAAAACCAGATACCCAAGATTTACCAGTAGGTTGCAGATCAATCTGTTTAACAGACCAGTGGACTTCACTGCCATCTGATCAACCATGCTAAATCCATATCAGATACTTGTCATGAGAGATTTGTGAGAGAAACATTCTTTAAAGATGATTATTTTAAACATCTCATTGTGGTTTTCTTTCTTTCAGGAAACCAGCCTTTGCATGGTCCCATGTCTGATGCAATCTGGGTGCAGTAGATAGTCTACTGCTTCTTGACGTGTCCAGAAATCGAGGCTTTATTTCTTTGAAATTTAGGAAATGAAAAATCAGAGAATGTGGGCTACAAAGACATTGTTGGACAGGGAAAAAGAAATTCAAATTTACTACTAAAACTGTAAACGTGGGCATTTTCCATACTTATTCATTGCGCATGATTTTTTTTTTACCCTCGATTATATAATAATACATTCTATATATGTAAGATGATTAGTTGCACCATTTTGACATATAATGTTTTTATTTCTTCAATTTTTTACTTGGTTATTTTTTGTAAAGGTTTGAAATTATTAAAATTAATTTTCTTAAAATATTTATTCAGGGTTGTCAAGAGTTCTACATAAACATATTAATTATTTTCAGATCAGTAAATTTTCTGTTGGTAAATCGATTCTTATATTATTTCATTGATTTTAGAATTTCTATTTCATTAAATGCATCTTAAACCCATGATATGTAGCAAATAAAAGCGTATACTCTTTAAATCAATATTGTAAATAAATTCTTAAAGTTCTAAAGTGAGAATATCAATGTGGCTGGAAAATACCAGAGAAACACTTGCCAGATTAACTTTTTGTTATTTTTATAAAACCAGAGTACCCAAGATTTACCAGTAGGTTGCAGATCAATCTGTTTAACAGACCAGTGGACTTCACTGCCATCTGATCAACCATGCTAAATCCATATCAGATACTTGTCATGAGAGATTTGTGAGAGAAACATTCTTTAAAGATGATTATTTTAAACATCTCATTGTGGTTTTCTTTCTTTCAGGAAACCAGCCTTTGCATGGTCCCATGTCTGATGCAATCTGGGTGCAGTAGATAGTCTACTGCTTCTTGACGTGTCCAGAAATCGAGGCTTTATTTCTTTGAAATTTAGGAAATGAAAAATCAGAGAATGTGGGCTACAAAGACATTGTTGGACAGGGAAAAAAAATTCAAATTTTATGTTTGGAAATTTTTTTTAAGATTATGATATAAATTTACAAGGTTTGAGGGGAAAATTTACGAGCCATATTCGACCATTTCAGGATCCAGCAAACCTCTCTTGCGTAGTAGCCAGTAACCATTCAAAACTGTCTGTTAATATTTCAGCTATTTTAGGTTTAGAATTCCTGACATTTGCTTTCAATCAGAAAATGTATAGATGAACATATTTTTGTTAACAATAAGACCAGGTAAAAAAGTTTTTAAAAATTCTAGTCAGAGTGCCCTTGGAGTTGAGGACTCATGAATGGCTGTTCAATGCTTTGTGAAATTATATCTCTGACTATCTGACTGATATTTAAGATTCACTTAAGGTCTATTGGACCACTCAGAGCAGACACGTCTTTTCTAGCTTGATTATTATTATTATAATATTAAGGATAAGGTGAGCATTTGTGAGGATGTGTTTGGGAAGTGGCAAAGAGTGAAATAGACCAAGGTTAGTTCAAAGGTCTCCCGATGTTTTATAGCATTTGAAAGATTACTGTTGTTGCTGAAAATAAAAAAAAATTAATGTATCATATATCATACATGAGCTCCGTTTCTGAATCTCTTGCTACTAATTTTAAAATACAAGTTAAATTTTGTTCTACATCTGGTTATACTTGTACTAAGGTTTCAGGTTATGATCTATATATCAAATAAAAAGCTGAACAAATTTTAATGTTTTCTTACAGTGTACGACCAAAAAACCACCAAATTGAAAATAGTTATGTGATATTCACACAAAAAAAAGCTTTTGATTCCTTAAGATATATTATTCTGACTCGTACCAATGATTATTTACAATAACAAAGGCAGACTAACCATAACATGGGCTTGAACAAACATCTGGGGAGCTTATGGTGCAAGTGGTTGAGACAGGAATGAAAAATGAGAAAAAGGCAAGAATATAGAAATGACTTGAATGGGTAGGGGATTGGAAAACAGAAAGACAATAAGACAAGACAATAGAAATTGCTGTAAATTTTTTAAGTGTTATGGAGATCCGGGGATAAATCAAGGTAAAAAAAAATGAAAACATACAAATATAAATTACTTGAATGACCCACACACTCTGATCTTCATTTACGACATTTATATATTCTTGTCTTTTCATTCTTCATACTATATTTGGTTATAGGTGAGACCTAAGTTTGTGATAGATTCTTTTTTTTTAACCATTGAAACATACTTATTATTTATTAAGGTACAAGTGCTAAAACCTTTTCCTGCATTTTCCATAACAAAGCATCAATGAAGACAATACCAAATTTGTTTTGTTTTTGTTTTTTTTTATGTCCATGTTTAATTTTTTTAAATATTGTGACTTAATCATTCACCATAATTTATATTTATGTTATTACAATTTTAATAAGAATTAAAATTTTTAATGCATCAATGAATATACATTAATGGAGCTATTGCTACTTCTGCTGTTTCGTTGTTGTTGTTTTTTTCAAACAAGCTGGATGAGATGTGAGTTTCCATTGATTCAAAGCTGTGACAATTTGTTATCAAAAGCATCTGGAAAAAAAAGCAGCATTATTGTATCTTTATCAATTTTTTTTTTTAATTTAAGGTTTTGGGTGCAAATTTATACCATTTTGTTTACTTTTGTTACTCACATATATTTCAGAAAACAATTTGAATGTGAATGAAATATATTGGTTGTTTTTGTGTTCTGATGCCTTTGACAATCTATTGTTTTGTTCTCTTGTGCGTCAGAACTATTTATTTTTTTAATCTTTAATTACAGCATTACCATAGGTGATTTTTGTCCATGTAAGAGGCTCAAGTTCAGTGCAGACTGAATCTTTCCCCTTGGAAGAAATAAACTTGTCATTCCAATTAATCACTGTTTGGCGTTTGTATTTTTATCAAAATAATGTTATGGTCCTTCAATATTTTCTTTTGAAAAAAATAAGATGGTTGATAGTTTTCTTTCTCAATTCACAAGATCGAAATTTATTAATTTGAACTAGTCTTGGCAACTTTTAAAACCTAATGTTTATTAAAATCCGAATGTGTGGTCCATGTATTACAAAAACAGTTCTATCAAGATGAGATGAAATATTTAATTAACGGCTCATTTCTTGGTCTGAATGAGATAATAATAATAATCATTTTGTAGTAGAAGTAGTAGTAGTAAAGAAAAAGTGTTAAAGCCTCTATAGTTGTTGGCCTGCTTCTCTGTATCATAGTAGTAGTAGTAGTAGTAGTAGTAGTAGTAGTAGTAGTAGTAGTAGTAGTAGTAGTAGTAGTTGATTTATTGTGTCCCTCAGTTACTAAGTTGTGCGTATTCTTCTATTTATTATCATATTGTTATTATTAGTATTATTAGACTTGTATCTCTGTCTGTATAATTTATTTTTCTGAGATATGCATCAAGTTTTTCTCCAGGTTTTATGTATTACTTTTTTAATTGAATCATCAGAGAAAGGCATAGTTTGAGTTTTTCATATTTATGTCAACTTTTATAAATAACATTCATGGATACAAAAAAGCACAGTACAACCAAACAAAGAGGAAAAGTGAGCCCTAAGATTTTTCATCTGTCTCCTCTGCATAAAGCTGCATCTGGAAAGAAATGGAAAAAATATTTCTATGTAAAAAATACAAACAATACAAAAGCAAAATTTAAATGAGAATGCACCAAAGGCAATTTTAAAGGGAACCGCTGTTGAAAAAATAAAATACTGAAAACAAACTAAAATATATACAGATACGTCTTTTAGGGAAGGATAAAAAATATAAATGTGTAATGAAGGAGCCAACGAAAAAAACAACTGAACATTTTAAATTACTATGTAGAGAAGAGTTTACACCCTGATGTAAAAATATTAAAGGTCAGGCAAGTTAAGCCATTTACAGGCAAAGTTTCCTATTAATCCCAAATAATGTAAAGATGAAAAGTTCAAACTGAAAGAAAATAAAAGTCTCCTACAGGTTTTACTGGTTAGAACAGACAAAGAACCAAAGAATATTCTGTAATCTCTTCAGGTCTGACTAAGGCTAAGGAATCAGCCTACGCTAGATAATTAATTTAGTCTGTAAGTTTCTTTACATCCACCAACAGAGCTAGGCTATGTTACAGAAATGCCCAAGACAACTGACACTGACCCAAACAGTAGAGAATTTGGGGATTTAACTCGGGACCTTGCAAAAGCCACACACTCAACCACTAAGCCAATCTCGTTCACCACGCAAGATAGTGTACATGAATAAATTAGTCAACTAAGAATAATTAACGAGCAGTTATGGTTCAACAGATGATCATTAACACTTCACTTACCAACCAATATCTAATTATTATTATTATTTATTATTATAAGCATGTACATAGAAAGTCTCTACTTATTTTTAAACTTACATTTAACCAGTCAGAGCTATAGCTTTTTATTGGCACAAGTCTTGAGTTTTTTAATTGCTGCTGTTTTTCTTCTGCCTCCACCCATGGAAATTCCTGGATAAAACAGAAATTAAATGTGAAAATTTTTGGAAAGAGGAGCCAATCTGTAATCTACAACAGAACTTATAAAATTTTGATGATTGTTTACATGCATTCTTAATTATTTAGACATTAGGAGAAAGACTTAAAAAACTTCTTGTGCAACAAATTACATTTTTTTAAAGTTAAAAACCTACACCATGTTTTTAATATAATTGGGCCTCTATATAGACTTAAAAGACTTGCTTAAAATAAATAGTTGTACACTTTTTCTAATGATGCTCTGTGCATACTTATCATGTGTGTTTTGTACATACTTTTTGCACCAGCTGTTCATCAACGGCAGAAAGGGTGGAATCTTTGGTGTGAACATGTACTGTCCACGTCACATCTGAAGAAAAACAAACAAAAAATACAATACATAAAGTGAAGTCATCTCAAGAGTACAACTGTATGCATGTGAAACCTGTAAGTACAAATGTAATTTTTCTTTGTGATTGCCTGCCAATGCAAGAAAAAGCCACGCAGAGAAAGATTTACAATACCCCGTACAAGAACCTCTGTCTTAGCCCATCAAATTATAGAGTCATCGACACAGCCAGTAGGAAACAGCGGCAGCCCCAATAGATGACTGGGCTCAGGATGTCTTTTTAAAAGCTGCCTCACTCCCTTTGTTAAATGTGCGTTTTTAAAGATTAGTATTTGTGCAAAGGCCAAAGTCAAAAAGTGTACATTCACCTATGTTATTTGATTCTTACATTTTAGTTAGAATCGCTTTCTTAGCTTACCCCCAACTGCTTCACATATTGTTTCACGAGCAGCTAGATCTACTTTGTTACCTTTACTGGCAGGATGTAGGAGAGCATCGGTGACGCTGAGTTTCAGGAGGAAACCTCTCAGAGCCTGCTCCGTCTGAAACAGGTGTGGATCTTTTCTGACGACAAACATATATACAAAAAGTTAAAGGGTTAAAGTGTGAAATGCATTACAACATACATTTATACACGCAACATGTGTAAAGAAACTAAACAGAGAGAAAGACAATTGCTGTCCTTATGTACAAGACTTATTGATTGACTGATTCCTTTATATTTAATTCAAATCCTCAAAATTTGAATGCTTCTTTTTTGGGTGTTGTGTGTGTGTGTGTGGGGGGGGGGGTTATAAAATTCTATTGTTTTCAATAATGTTAACACAATGTTCATGTTAATCTGCTTATCTGAATAAGAGAATGAGAGTAGTGAATATTACTTAATAAGAGCCAAAAGTTTTTCACTGAGATATGTTCAAGGGATAAAACTTAAAGTATGAAAACTTTCATCCAGTAGCTTTCCAATTCTGTTTTCTCGATAGTAAGTCTTTATTCTTTGTCAAAGCAGCAATCTAAAACATTTCTATATCCCACCCTTTCATTCACAAAATGTCTGAAATGCATCGAAAAGAAGGTGTTTGAAAACCAATTTCAAATTATATTAATCAATTGCAATCGACTCCACTTAAAGTCAACACCTTTAAAGTCAAATCTTGCTTTTATAAAGTAAAACAACACATGGTGGTCCCAGATTATATTTAATATTGTTCTTCTTTGTTAACTTAAAGGAACTTCAAATTGGATAAGCCAACTCTTGCTGACAGCCAGCATTTTTTGCAAGGGGTTCACTTTATCAGGACTCCACTCTACATAATTAAAATATCATAGATGTAAGAGTCAAGTAGTCAAGTTCTCATACTCTGTCCAGTTGGGTTTCAAACTGCCCAGCTCTATGACAAATCTCTCCACGGGCGTAACTGAGTCCTCCTCTAGAATGACCACGGAGATCTTGTCCACGTGACCCTCACTGAGCAGCATCTTTACACTGTCCACAACGTTCGTGATGTAGGCACAGACATCGGGGTGAAGGCACATCTGTAAGGATTTTACGAAAGTCATTGGTACAAATTCTTTAATAGAAGGTTATATAAAAATGTCAGAGTAAAGAAAATGGAAAGGTGGAAATAAAATTAAGAGAAAGAGAAAAAGAAAGAGAAGAGATAAGATAGAAAATGAGTGAGAGAGAGAGAGAGAGAGAGAGAGAGAGAGAGAGAGAGTAGATAATATATTTATACCTGCACAGGAACATTGTACTTTATCCTCTTCTCAAAGACTCCCTGAGGGTAGAGGCCTCGGCTGTACAAGACACAGTGGATGCAAACCTCGACAAACTCTGACAGAATGTCAACACCCATAGAAGCTGAGAAAATAAACCATGTCAAAAAATCCTTTGTCAAAGACATGTCATTTATGTGTTTCAGATGTCACTAAGAAAAAAAAAAATCATGAATGCACCTGAGAAAGTTACTTGTGATAAAAAATTTTTATAACTGAAACAAAAATTATTGGTTTATATAGGTATATTTCTAAAAAGCTATCACCAGTCTCTTTTTTGATGCGGTGTGATTTAGCTGTAATGGCATACTGTTGAACCACTTTAACCCAACAAATCTTGCACATGTAAGCAGTGAGTGTAGACATTATTTGAAAGATAAAAGGCGGAAGTTTTCAAATTTGAAAACAAATTTATTATTTTTATTGGGTTCAAAAGACATGAATTTGGGAAAAAAAAAAGTTGCGACTGCATTGAGTTAAAAATTAGCTATAATTAACGATGAAATTCGATTTTGAAAAATGTTGCTGAAATCTTGCCATCCAGGTTTTCTTGAGGCCCAATATTTCTCCTCTATTAGAATTAGCATGCAACATATTATCAGAGGTTTTGTCTGTGCAAGCAATATGCAGCAATTTACTGGACTTAAGATCGCTAAAGCTGAATAATATATTAACTTCCAATGCATTTTTAGGCTTATATGTTTGGAAAATGGAATATGATTTTGTTCAAAAGCACACAAACATGACACCAAATTCACTTTCCAATTTACAGAGTACTGGGTATAACAGTATCCTTTACATACTTTGTTTTCTTAAATGTTTAAAAGAAGTCCACGAAAAATAATGCCACAATGACAAGATTCCACACCCAAAGTTTTGTATGTTCTCCTAAATGTATAACATGCATGTCAGTACAGTGTCACTTTGTAATTGCATAATTTATACACCATCATGCTGACTTTCAAATAGAGAGAGACACATACAGATAGACATAGAGCGACTTAGAGAGATAGAGACGTACAAAAAGACAGACAGACTGGCAGATAGACAGTCAGAGACTGACTGAGAGAGACAGTCTGACATACATACATACCGGTACATCTTTTTAGCATTATGATCTGCTTTTCAACAATATAATTTGTTGATCCAGCTAAACACTTCTTCAGAGACCATTTCATACCCATCTTAGTAGAGACTCCACGTTGGTGCTCGGACAATAGGTCATTTTCAATATAATTATTTAACCATCTCATCTGACCCCCTCCTCACACACACATACACACACACACATACTTTTCTAACAATTTCCTTACATTTAAACCCTTTGACTCCACACACACACCCTAAAACCAAGCGCTTTACCCTCCCCTTAGCTCATTACCTCTCTTCCCAAAACGGAAGTTTCTCCCTCCATTTGACTCCTTACCCCTCTACCCACCCCCATCCCCACCCTCACCCTCTAAACTCAGCTCTCCCTTTTTTTTCCTTACTCCTTAAAAAAAATTAAACTCAGCGCTTTTCCTCCCCTTTCACTCTCTACCCCTCTCTCTACCTCTCCCTCTCTTCGTCCCAAACTCAGCGCTTTTCCCTTCCTTTGACTCTCTACCCCTCTCCCTGCCTCTCCCTCCCTCCACCCTAAACTCAGCGCTTATCCCTTCCTTTGACCCCTTACCCCTTCTCCAAATCATTCTAGACCCCTTCTCCCTAGAACATTACTCGTATCCCCCTCCCCCTCTTTTTTCCCTTCCCCTACCCCCGACCAAACACCACAGGCCCACCCCATCACTGGTTCCTCTGCCAGCTTGATTTGCCCCCAGGAATCGATAGTTCTCTCAAACTGTTGGACCGCGCTGGACAGAAGCCCCTGTTCTTGAAGGGCAGATTAAATAAAACAGTTGCTGGGACAAGACAGTGAACACACACAACAGTGGACTGTTTTGGAGAAGATGGTTTGAGACAGGTGAGGGAGAGAGAGAGAGAGAGAGAGAGAGAGAGAGAGAGAGAGAGAGAGAGGGCGAGAGAGAGAGGGTTGGAGAGAGGGAGAGAGATAGAAAGGGAGAAAGATAATGAGAGAGAGAGTGGGAGAGAGATAGAGAGAGAGAAAGATAGTGAGATAGGGTGGGAGAGAGGGAGAGGGAGAGAGATATAGAGGGAGAAAGATAGTGAGACAGAGTGGGAGAGAGGGAGAGGGAGAGAGATAGAGAGGGAGAAAGATAGTGAGATAGGTGAAAACAGTTCTCAGGACAAGACAAACCTTACTTGTTGAGTTAGGACCTGTTTGGCAGCAGATCATTTGGGATAGGTAGAGAGAAAGAGAGAGAGAAAGAGAGAGAGAGAGAGAGAGAGAGAGAGAGGGTCAGAGAAAGAGAGAGAGGGAGATAGATAAAAGATACACACACGCATACAGAGTAAGGGAGAGAGAAAGAGAGAGAATGGCAGAGATAGGAGACCGATAGAAACAAAAGATATATGAAAGTTAGACAACCATAGATACACACACAGGCACACAGAGACACGCACATAGAGTTGGGGAAAGAGAGAGAGACAGAGAGAGGGAAATAGAGAAACGGAAAGAGGGAAACAAAAGATAGACAAACACAAACACACACACAGATAGAGAGCTGAACTAAAGCAGTCGGTAAAACCTAAGACGTGTTTTGGAACAAATCCTCTGAGACAGGCTAGGCCGCGTTTCTCTCGATGTTTTCTCCAACTGTTTTTGTTTAGTTGCTTTAACAGCTGATTAAATCAATTTATATTAAGTCTACAATGAACCAAGACCGTTGGGAATGAACGTTTTTAGGGGGGAAAAGGAGGAAAGACGAAGAAACAACAAGAAATAAATTGGCGTTCGCTTTTTCCTGCGAAAGGGAAAAAAAGAGATACATAGGTAAATAAATAAATATATAAATAGGTAGATAAAACGATAGATAGGTCCTCTGAGACAGGCTAGGCCGCGTTTCTCTCGATGTTTTCTCCAACTGTTTTTGTTTAGTTGCTTTAACAGCTGATTAAATCAATTTACAGCAAGTCTACAAAGAACCAAGACCGTTGGGAATGAACGTTTTTAGGGGGGAAAAGGAGGAAAGACGAAGAAACAACAAGAAATAAATTGGCGTTCGCTTTTTCCTGCGAAAGGGAAAAAAAGAGATACATAGGTAAATAAATAAATATATAAATAGGTAGATAAAACGATAGATAGGTGGATAGATTGAGAGGGAGAGAGATGGAGAGACGGTTAGACAACGATAGACGGACAGAGAGATAGAGGGGGCTATAGAGACAGACGTAGAGACAACGTTACACAAACAGGGATTAGGAGAGAGTAATAAAGAGAGAGAGACAGACAGAGAGAGACAGAGAGAGAGAGAGACAAGACAGACAGACAGAGACAGAGACAGAGACAGGAGAGAGAGAGAGAAAGAGAGAGAGAGAGAGAGAGAGAGAGAGATAGAGAGAGAAACAGACAGACAGACAGACAGAGACAGAAAAGAGAGAGAAAGAGAGAGAGAGAGGGACAGAGAGAGAGAGAAAGATTTAAAGAGGATGATTATCGTAACACACCAGATACAGAGAGAGAGAGAGAGAGAGAGACCTGAAACGGAGGAGTAACGTGACAGACCAGAGACTACCTAGAAAGGCCCGTTATCCACTGAGCTGTGAGGTGAAGATGGAACCCCAATAGACCCGCAGGTTGGCATGACATTCCTCTACTGGGTTGCTAATTTCATTATGATAACATCACTCCCATCTTAACCAATATGCCTGTACGTGTGTGTGTAATGTTGACAAGACGATATACTTTACACACATAGTAAAAACCATGATACTGAGATTTAGCCTATAGACCCACCACTCGTAATACCACTCTAAGATTTTAATGTGTAAGGGTGCCTTAAACTTAGTTTCCTTCGAGACAGTTCGCTCTATAACATAATTATCTGTACATGTGCATGTGCTGTTGTTGTTGTTGTTGTTGTTGTTGTTGTTGTTGTTGTTGTTGTTGTTGTTGTTGTTGTTGTTGTTGTTGTTGTTAATGGGGAGATAAAGGCCCTGAAAATAATGTTTAAAACTATTCTTACACACATGGCAGAGAAAGCAATTAAAACATTTGACTAACTATCCCACAGCTTGGACCATGCCATCAAGGTGTTGGCGGTAAAAGCACCACTTGATTCGGCCGTCACACGGCCCAACTTTCACTGGGGTGTCGTACACGGATAGTGAAAGGGTGAAGCCCCCATTCTTTGGGTTTACTCCGAGAAACCCACTCAGATAGCGATGACGATGAAGGACTGGAGGGTCCGGGTTCGATCTCCACCTATGGAATCAGAGGCATTGCGATATCGGACCATAGCGAAGACTAAAGCGATAAGCAAAGGAATCTAGCGTAAAATTGTCAGACGTTAGTCTTCGATCCCGTTTACAGTATATAACAGATTTATACCATGGCGTGGAATAAGTCCGAATCAATCAATCCAGTAACAAGCTAAACATACCTTGATGATGACTATATTACATTGTATGCGAGTTGTTGAAGACAATCCAAGCTTGAGTTCTATTCTGCAAACAATAATACTTACGTTTAAATAATTTGGAAATGCATAGGTGGTTGAAACTTTTAAGCATGAAAGACAGCCTGCTGCAGATAAGTTACACTTTGGAAGCAATGCAGATTACTCCCATTCAAATAATTTTGGAAAATGTGGGACCTATGTGGAATGGATTTTTTAAAATGGTCATATTGTTGTAATGGAGAGAGTGTCGTGTGACGTAATTGGCATTAGATCTTCAGATCAAATAGTTTTACTCAAGGCTCAGTTGGTGTTTATTGTGCATGTGCTTCATACTTGAAATTCCACATACATTCAGTGATCTTTTTCCTATGTCTCTATCTGTCTTGGCATTATTCTCTTTTTTTTTCTACCACCATTCTCTTCCCCTGCCCCCTCTAGTTCCCGCTCTCTCCTCTCAAGCCCTCTACTGTATCTCTTCTCGTACTCTTTTTCCGCCTTTCCTCTCTCTTTTTTTCTTTCCCTCTCTCTCTCCCTCTCTTCCCCTATCTATCTCTTTTTTACTATCCCTCTCTTCCCCTCTGTATCTATCTTTTTCTCCCTCCCTCCCTCTCTCTCTCTCTCTCTCTCTCTCTCTCTCTCTTCCCCTCTCTATCTCTCTTTTTAATACCCTTCTCTCTCCCCCCTCTATTCCCCTCTGTATTTATCTTTCTCTCCTTCCTCCTCTCTCTCCCTCCCTCATTTCCCATCCCCCCTTCCTCACCCCCATCCCCCTCATGTTCTCCAGCACCATGCCCCGCGTCGTTGAGAGCCGCGTAGAGCGTCCAGGCCTAGCGGGGATCCCCGGTGTGAGCGCTCCCTCTCCGTCCCCCAAACCATGGCCTCACTCACTCACTGGGGCCCTGTTCAAACTCCACAGGCCTGCTCGATCGATGGCAGCGAATTCCATCCCGCACGCGCGTGAGCCCAAAACCTGATGTTTGGGGGGAGGGAACCCACACTCAAAACAGATTACGGCCCGGCCAGTTTTGCTCCCACTGATCATTTTTTTTAAACAGAGCTGAAGGCTGGCTCTACGCGGGCTCTATGCGGGCTCCATGCTGGATAACGTAGTTTTGCTCTTCGACCTCGACAGTCACTGGATTGGGGCCTCTCCGCTCACTGATTGAGGGATCATAGCCCGCTCTGCTCACACAAGTCATCACACAGTCTATTCGTCTACTCCATCCTTGACGGATGCGCGATTCGATCTCTAAGGAGCCAAGCATGTCGAGAAGAGACGCCCCAATTGTGATTATTTGAAATGGTGAGTACTCGTACGATTTTCTCCCATATAGTTCCTTCTCTTTTTGTACTGTTTTTGATTATATTGCTTCTATTGTTGTGATTGTTGTTGTTGCTGTTGTTGTTGTTGTTGTTGTTGTTGTTGTTGTTGTTGTTGTTGTTGTTGTTGTTGTTGTTGTTGATCTAGTTCTTGTTCGTGTTCTTGTTGTTGTTGTTGTTGTTGTTGTTGTTGTTGTTGTTGTTGTTGTTGTTGGTTGTTGTTGTTGCTGGTTTTGTTGTTGTTGTTGTTGCTGGTTTTGTTCAAATTCCTTCTTTCTTTTTCTCTCCCCCCCCCAAAAAAAAAAAACACTCCAAAATTTTTACTCTCTTTACAAATTAAAACTAACTACGGACTTTTTTAGTATTCTTACTTTTCTTCTGCCTCGTAAACTTGTTAAAGTTCTAACACTTTATGTTCTTATTACTTCGTGTATTTATTTTCTTTTTCTTTTTATCTGTCTGTCTACCTATCTATGTGTGTATCTATCTATCTACTGTATATATCTATCCGTCTATCTTTATATTTCACTGTTAATATTTCTAATCACGCACGTTGTTAAATACCAACATAGCAAGAGTAATAGCTATTCCTACTGTTAAGTCTTATCAGCCTTCAAAACCTTTCGACTGATCAAAATAATGACTGTGCCCAGACCATGAACCTAAGCGCCGTTCACGCCACCCCATGTGCTTATAGGACGTACCTTCACGGCCGTCTCCAAAAGGCTTGCGATTACTGTAGGCTTCAATCACTTGATAAATAACGTAGTGTAGTGTCCTGGCGAAATTCAGTGGAAATGGCATCCCTTTTCTCAGAAATGGCAATCGCTGCTGTTTTAGTGTCTTGTGTTTTCTATGGCCCTAAGGCCTAGACTGGGGGTGCCTACACCGTCACGTTTAGGCCGTCAACCCAAGACGTTATTCTATCCAGACCCCCCCCCCCCGGGGCTGTATCATTATTCCCCTCCCTGGGGGTTTGCTGTGGGGCACTGAGGGATTGTGGGATGGGTGGTCTCAGGGTCTCTATCACATCGAGGACACATAGGTGAGTATCCCAGGTCGCTATTTTTGTTTTGTTTTGTGCAGAATAATTTTTTGGAGCAGCGAGTTCGTATAGGATATCCCAGGGGAACATAGGAAACGTTAAATCTAGAGTGAGACGGAGTGAGAGATATAGAGGGATAAATTACAGAAAGACAGAGAGATTGAGAGAATGAGTGAGAGAGACAGAGAAAGAGAGACTGGGAGATAGAAAGAGAGAGACAGAGAGATAGAAAGATATCCTTGTAGAGCAATGCATTTTCTTTGTGTATGGTTCTCATTTCATTCTGATTACAATGACCAAGTGTATCCTTTTCTGGTGCGTAACGGTTTCAAAGCGTATGAGTTTTTGTATGGATCTTTAATTGGATATTCCCCAGAAGGGATGTGGTGTATAATGTTCCCGCTTTTCTGTCCGTGTCTGTGTATTGTTGAAATCCTAAACCCAAGGGAAACCATACACCACTAGAACCCCAACAGTGTATCTTACGCGATTTTCCGTGCTGTTCTACAGAGAAAAATCACGGATTTCTTTTGTTTCTGTCTCAGCCGAGCACAACAAACGGATATATCTATCCACAGACAAAGGCAGCATGGTTTAGATTTACAATACGATATATCCTGGTCACAAGCAAGGCGCTCTAACAACTGCGCTAAACCGCTCCGCCCCATGAGAGATGGTAGCCGCCATGTTGATGTCAATGTCAGTGATTTATTGGGTGGCATCGAGTTCTCTTGGAATCACGATTTATGCATCTCTATTCCCGCGAGAGTACACGCGCGCGCGTGTGTGTGTGTGTGTGTGTTGTGTGTGTGATCACTCATGTTTGAGCGTTGATCCATTTTACATGTTTCTTTCAATCTTGCCTTTGAGATGTCTAATTTATCAATAACATTGTGTATCTATTCATCTATCTATCTATCTATCTATCTATCTATCTATCTATCTATCTATCTATCTATCTATCTATCTATCTATCTATCTATCTATCTATCTATCTATCTATCTATCTATCTATCTATCTATCTATCTATCTATCTATCTATCTATCTATCTATCTATCTATCTATCTATCTATTTATCTATCTATCTATCTATCTGTCTATCTATCTATCTATCTATCTATCTATCTGTCTGGATCTGTACGCACACGCAGTTGATAAACCAACCTAACAATACTGCCCCTATAGGTTGTTTAACAACTTTGTGAAGGCTTATTTTGTTGTAAAAATGTAGTTGTACGAATGTATCCCAACATTGCTAAATCCAGTAAAAACAACTATAAATACTACCATTGTCATACGAAAAAAACCCCGTTTAATTCGGTGACTTGGCCTTCCAGTTTATTGACGCGCGATGCTGGATATTAGAGACACTGCGATGACTGGGCCCATAGGGAAACGATGACGTTAGGTAGGAGAATTTGACCGGATTCCAATCATAGCTCTAACCTAGATTAACGGAACCAATGACCAATCAGAAACCCCGTACCTTAAAGTCGTGGTTAAGCCATTCGTTGTCGTCGTGAGAATCGCGAGATCTGTGCTGGTGCGACAAGACATTGACGTCAGTAAGGAGATTACAAGATGGACGGGCTTGGCCACCAGTTTACGCCATGGAAGCTTCACATTGAAACAGCCCGCGTTAATTATGATGGATGCACCGACTTGTGTGTGAAATACTGCGTGTCGCACGGGATCCCCTCACTCGTCATAGAGCGAATGTCCAAACAAATTAGGCGACATTAACCATCATCATCCCTCGGTTTTATGTCTTGCTATGATTTATACATAATAGACTTTATGATCTAGAGAGGTCCACAGTAATAGGATTGCTAGTTTGGGAAACTCTAACAGTGCTTAAGTCTCGAAGACGTATGTGATTGTAAATTTCACTATGGTCATTGATTAGGGTTGCTTGTCTCTTGTCTGTGGAGATTTCATTTCACGAAAAGTTATTTCATTTTGTTGGAGGATATGTCTGGGTTATGTTCCAAGAGCATACACGTCATGGTGTCATTCTGCAGGTGTTTTTCACTTTTCACATTTACCCGCTCTAGGGCCACTGTATAGACTAGGGGCCGTAAGTACAACGTAAGCCTACTTAGTATCATATATTAAGACGAGTCGTAGGCTTACTACAGCGTTGTTCTTGAGACCCTAGAATAAAGTACATCGTTTAGAATTACTCATTTATCCGCAGACGCTATAGCGACTGAGTTTTTAAAACCTTAATTACATCTCTAGGCTTTCAACTAAGATTCAGACCTCTTGGTAGGGCCAGAGTCGAGGGTACCAGCTACAGATATCCACAGTCCTCATTGGTGTGGGGATTGTCTTATCAAGATCCGAAATGAGCAAAGCCCAGCTAAAACACATTAAACAATGTTTTCATCCACAGCATGCTCTGTAACGCATGATGGGGGCGAACCGGCCCAAGTGGTAGAGCGTTGGTCTCCCAATCGGAAGATCGCCGGTTCGAAACCCACGATCGGCCAACCATTTAATGGTCTGATTTAGTCCCCTACTGGTTGGGTCGCTGTCAGTATAATGTGAACGACTAAGACAAGAGCTCGGTTTCCCCGCACTGTCTCTGTGTTTGAAATTATCACACTTTAGTCTCGGGGCCCGTCCACAATATAGGCCATATAGTGCTGACGTTGGGCGCTGAGCAACTACCTACAACGCGCGCTTTATGCCGTCATTTAGGCCTAACTGATTCGCGTATTTGAAGCCGATTGTACCGGTTTTACCGGATCGTTTTTGTATTACATGCCAGTTTATCTGGAATCCTCGATTACATGTATCAAACTCGACTGATGTACGATTTGAAAAAAAAAAAAAAAAAACTACTGAAAACGCCTGTGTCTAGCCATGGAATATGGGGTTGTAGCATTGCGAAACACACACACACACACACGCACACACACACTAGGTCGTAATGGGTTGTAGTGATTAGGTTAAAGGCGAGAGTGATCGCTCTATTCGGCATTTGGTTCAGCTACTTCAGATGCTAGTATTGTTTGTGTAGCTAAAATCCAATGCAGGGCTTTGACTTAAAATGAGACTTTTTGCTTTATTATATAAATTGAGTTGTAATTTTTAGTGCTGCACTATTTATACCTAAGTTTATATTTTTTGCCCTTGCACATTTTTCTGAAAGGCAAGTTTTTCTAACAATCTTCTAAAAAATGTATTTTTAGTAAAATTCTGAAAAAGATTTGTTTTGCCGTAAGCATATAGAAGGGGAAAAAAACATTATTTTGATCATTGTAGATCTATTTTCATAATATTCGAAACCAAGATAATTTGAAATAGTTGTATAATATAACTTGCGTAGACCATTTTTTTCAGGCCAAAGATTATTTTTGCTAAGTTAAACCTGAAGGTGTTTGGGTGCTAGTGGCAATCCGAACTAAGACCAAGGCTTAACATGAAGGAAACCATTATTTCTTTGATCAGGAACGCTCTATACACAAATATGAAGGATCAAAGATGTGTATAAATAGACCATCTCTGTTTGTTTAAAAGGAATGAGAGTACATCTAAAGAACTCAGAAATATCCTTACTGAAATAATCAGGATCAGACTGTTCTCTCTATGGGGAAATTTTCCTTGGTTTTGTCAGATAAAAATTAATAATTGTGGTATTTTACATAGACTCTCTCTCTCTCTCTCTCTCTCTCTCTCTCTCTCTCTCTCTCTCTCTCTCTCTCTCTCTCTCTCTCTCTCTCCTTCTCTATCTATCTATCTGTCGGTATTTCTATCTCTCTCTATCTATCTATCTATCTACCTATCAATTTATATATCTATCTACCTTTCAATCTATCTATCTACCTATCTATCTATTTATATATCTATCTCGGTATTGAATTGTTTATTAAACAAATACGAAAAACGAAAACGAATTCAGACTCTATCCCATTGGCTTTAGCAACCGATGAATATGATATGGTATGACATTAAATAGATATGTTTTAGGTACGTTTATAAAGAACAATTCCACCCAATCATGAATAAGCACTTAATTTGGACCGCTGGAAATAGTCGATCAAAACAATAAAAAGGGCTTGCAAGTACATGTGTACATTGTTGCATTAGGTTACCACTCGTGGTAAGCCTTCGTAATTTCACATCTTAAGGCGAGACGTAAGCTTACAACAACGTTGTACTTACTACCCTAGCCTAGCTGTCAACCAATAGGAAAATCACGGCAATGCAAGTTTACTGGGGAAATAACGTGGCTAAAATCTCCGAAGTCATGACTTTCTTGTCCATAGAATCCAAGTTTCTTTTTATAACCATAGACCCACACAAGTAACAATGGAGCGATGCAAAGTTTGCGCGTCTAAATCTACAGATTGCTCTATATTTAGATATTAGTTGGGCTATAGCAAGGCGTCCAAAAATAGAAGGCCAAGTCGCCGAATTGAAAGAAGTGAAAAGATTTTGGTACACCAAGGATAAAAGTGATTTTATTTCCTTTAATTTTAAGCATAGATAGGACAGAGTGATACTTAGAGAGTATTTTTCAGCCCACACGATCAGCCTACACTGCAAATATGTAAACTGTCCTATCTATGTTCGCACTATTTTGAGTTATTTTGGAAATTCATAAATGATCGGTTATTTGATATCTATTGTTGCTAAATAATAGTTGCGCAGCGCGATGCGAAGATGTTAAAAAATATAGCTCACTTTGATTCTTGCTGCAAGTTTATGTATATTTCGGTGACTTTGCCTTCTATTTTTGGACGCCTTGGTTGACATCAAGGCTTCCAAAAATAGAAGGCCAAGTCACCGAATTGAAAGAAGTGAAAAGATTTTGGTACACCAAGGATAAAAGTGATTTTATTTCCTTTAATTTTAAGCGTAGATAGGACAGAGTGATACTTAGAGAGTATTTTTCAGCCCACACGATCAGCCTACACTGCAAATATGTAAACTGTCCTATCTATGTTCGCACTATTTTGAGTTATTTTGGAAATTCATAAATGATCGGTTATTTGATACCTATTGTTGCTAAATAAATATCTATCTATCTATCTTTCTTTCTATCTATACATCTATCTATTAAGTATCTATCTATCTATCTTTCTTTCTATCTATACATCTATCTATTCATCTTTATCATTATCTATTTCTAATTCACGTTGATTCACAGCCATGTTAGAGCATCTAGCTTCACTCTTGTGTGTACATTAGCCTATCCAATCTGCACGCCATGACTTCCCCGCCAGTTTTGCCATGAGAAAGAAAAGCAAAGATTGTCCATCAAGGCCAAAATCCCAGAGGGAGAGAGTCTAGCATACGTTAGTTCGGGATCTCAGTCTACGTCGCAACACAAGTTTTAATTTTTATCTCGTTCGATTCTTTAAACGAGACTTGGTAAACAAGAATCTCAAACTGCCCGTGAAAATTTTGTGCGATCTAAGATGCATCAAAGAAAAAAAATATTGGTACAATTTAAAATATCTCAGTTATAGTTTTTCATCACTCTTCGTATACATTTTTTTTTATATTTAAGTTCTTGTATAATCTTCCTGCTTTTTCGGACAAAATAGTTTTGAAATGTTACATGTTATGTAACATAATAGATAGGATTATAGATAGGAATTAGAAACAGATAATGATAAAGATGAATAGATAGAGATATAGATAGTTCTGTTATTATGTTATTTCTTCGTATAAATCACATTGAAATTTAAAATGTTTAGTAGATGTACTCTTACAAAAATCTCCGTGTGAAATTAGAAATGTTCTAATACCTTTTCATCTCCTCCGTCTTTGGATTTTTCAAAGGCACTGACATAATTTGTTATTTACGGCTTGGTAGGGCGTAATATCTCTCTGCCCCTGTCTCTCTTTGTGTCTCTATAATTATCTCTTCGTCTCTCCCTGTGTCTCTCTG
>RQTK01000286.1:0-51550 GCA_003991915.1 Elysia chlorotica
TTTTAAATCACCAACTGTGATACGACACAAAAGGTGACATCGGTTTGGCTAGAGTTGCAACACATTAGCGGCAGGCAACAGCGATAATCCGTTTGAGCTTAGATCTATGTTCCCCGAGTCCCGACGACGATAACGGATATATATATACAACGTATAAGCAAGATTTATATAGAGAAGTGAAAGCTGTGAAGAGAATTTAAATAATTTAACCCAAGAATAAATGCTTTTTTTTTAATTTCTCGTTTTTTAAATAATCAGTTTTTCACGATATTTGAACATACAACAACCAACAAGAGTGGATAAAAGATCTGGTACAGTATGTAACATTTTTGAGTAAATGCAATAATGCGCCGCCCAACGGGGATTTTTTTGTGTGTTTGTTTGTGTGAAAGAGTGGCAGCGATTGTGCCTAGCACTAAAAAATGCGAGATTCTTTATCTGATCGTGCGAGAGTAAGAACTGAGAGCCGAGCGGATCGGCGCTTGACAAAGAAGATGCTTAAAAGTTTAAACCAGTCTGCGAAGATGGTTTAAAGTCTAACTGATTGTCCCAAAACTATATTCTTGGAAACAAACTCTCTGCCTAGCAGCAGCAGTCAAAGCTATGGGATTCCCGGATGGACAGATCGCCAGCGTCGGAAGCATATTTTTTGCCGTTATTTTTATTTATAGTTGTTCACTATTTATCTTATTTTTTTTTTTACTTTAAAATATCCATTATTGAACGATTAATCTACAATTTGTTTTTTTTTTGAGATTTGTTCTATTCTATTGCCACGAAGCGTATGACTATTTGTTTTTTACTTTTATTAGACGTTAAAAACTTGAATGGGTCAAGTTAACGCCTGGGCTAACCTGGCGTTGTTGCCGAAAATGTAATCTATGGGATTCCCAGATGGAAAGATCGCCGGCGGCGGAAGCATAATTGCCGATATCATTATAGCGGTGCACTATTTGCCGCATATTTTTTTTTTTACCGAAAAAAGCCACGAGTGAACCTGGCGTTATTGCCGAAAATATCAGCAAGCATTCGTCCACAATAGTTTTCGCATTCTTTCGCGTTCTTGTTGATCGGACTTTGAAATTTTTTTTTCTTCTCTCTGTGCGGAAATTTTTAGCAGATGCGGAAAAAAAAATCAAGTGCGGATTTTTTTAAATATGCGGATTTCCGCATAAATGCGGAAGATTGGAAGCACTGATAAAGAATAGTAAATATTCTAGGACTGATCATAAAATGTATATCAAAAGTTCACATAAGTCAAAATTGTTACCTTACAATCAATTTTAATATCACCAAGACTCCAGGGATAGACATCAAAAGAAAAGTTCACTCTTGGCCAAATTAAATACTTACAATCAATGTTATGGTCCGCAAGACTCCTCAATAGAATTAAAAACAAATGTTCACTTTAGAAGAAATTGAAAACTTACAGTCAATTTTATTATAACAGCAAGACCATCTCATTAGTACGAAAATTAGTTGATCAAACCTTAGATCTAAGATAACGGGTTGTTGAGTGACAAGGACACTGTTGGGTTTTTTTGTGTGATTTTCAGTAACCTTTTCCCATCATGTCCTACATAGCAGACATTGTTATGGGCTTGTGCCATCACAATTTGCATTAACTGCTAGAATTTAAAAAATGGTAAAAAAAATGTTGAAATTGTTACCTTTTATAAATTCACACAAACCCCACAAGTAGTATTGACTCAAAGATCACGCCTTGAATCTTGAAAAGGTTAAAACCAATTCCATCCATAGTCTAAAATTAGTTTTATGCAAAGAGATATGACTTACAGGAATAGCAAGATGGTTTTGCTGATCATCAAGATAGGAGAGCTTCATAATGGCATCTTCCCAGTAGGATATTGCTAGTGATAAATTTTCCATTCCTGAAAAGCAATACATGTAGATATATATATATATTTTTTTTTTAATATGGTCTCTTGCACTAAACATGATCTAAAAAGAAACTGCATGCAATCCTCTCTAAAACTCTTATAAATTAAATGCAAAATTAATGAAAGAGAGAAGAGACAAAAGAAGAGTCAAGATTTTATAAAAACAATGTAAAACTAGCTAGATGAGTCCAGAATATTCGCAGACTTTAGGTTCAAGAGAGTTGTATAGGAAAATATAACTTACTGACATAGATTTTAATCTTTATGATTGAAGATTTGTCGCAATGAGCAAAACTGTGTCTTTTTTTTTTTTTAAGTTCTATGAGAAGAGACCCTATGATTTTTAATAATTTTCTCAAAAATACTAAGATCCAGAGAAAGGGCAAATTGAAGGAAATGGTTCTGGAAAAAAACACCCAAAAAAAAATGAAATTATGTGCAGACCTAAAGCAAAATGGTGACAGCATTCATACAGTATTAACTACAATATGAAACAACTCTCAGAGCGTATTTGTGGGTTTTAAGAGTAAGAAAGAGATGTTGTTGTTGGGTTGGTTTAACGTCCAACAGCAGCACTATATAGGCTATATAATAAAGTGATGTATTAAAAAAAACTCACCTAACTGGCACAGATCTACACTGGACATGTTTTCTGTGTCTAAGCCTGAATGGGTGATGGTGGAAGAGCTGGAAGCATTGGACAGGCCACTCAGACTGTTCATCGAGCCTGACAAGTCCCGGGTTCGCGCACTCAGCAAACAGTTGGCGTCACCATTTGTATTGATCGAATCCACGCTGCTCGAGTGGTTCCTCTTTACTAAGATATAATAGAAAAATCAAGATTGTAATAATAAATATTATATGTTTTTAATCTTAAGACTATTTATAATCATAAATTTTCATAAACTCAACTCTATATAATTTGCAGTGCATATTCATAGAAACCTGTTTTCAAGCAGTCAAACCCATAATTTATTAAAATCAAAAGCTTCTTTAAAGTAGGTTTGAATATTAATAGAATGGCTTTTCAACCCAAAATGCAAACTAATTGCAGTACAGTGGAACCTAAAGTTGAGGTGGTTTAACGCCTAATGTCAGAACAGTGTAGGTGGGGAGACCTGACTCGTTTCTCAGTCGTCACACTATACCGACACAAAGTCAAATTGGATGAATAAATTTTTTATCAATCGTGGTATTCGAACCGCAGACCTCACAATGTGGAGATAAACTCTCTAAATTATTTTTGAAAATCAAAGCTTACATCAGAGCAGGACACATAGGACTCCTGGACGCCATTTTGCTAGTAATTTCAACAGTGACATACAAATGCAAAGTCGACAGATATTATTTTTGAAAATCAAAGCTTACATCAGAGCAGGACACATAGGACTCCTGGACGCCAGTTAACTAGTCTAAATCCAATTTCAACAAAAAAAAAATATTTTGAAAACCAAAGCTTACATCAGAGCAGGACACATAGGACTCCTGATCACTGGAGTCATCGTCAAAACTTTTGTCCCCGCGACCCTCGCGATCAGCAAACACCGAGAGGGCCGACTCCAGGGCTATGTGCTCCACATCCCTCTCCCAGAGCCGCTCGTACCGGTCCTGCATGCGGTAAGCCAGGTCTAGCAGGTTCTCCAGTCTGTGTTGCAGGCTGGCCGTGTCGGAATCCTGGATAGAATTAGAAACAAAAAGTTGACTTATAGGCAATATTGAAAACTTGCAATCAATTTTATTATCTGCAAGACTCCTCAATAAAGTTTATGTCAAAATTACACATAAGTCCAAATCTGCAAGACTCCTCCATAAAATTTATATCAAAAGTTCACAGAAGTCAAAATTGTCACCTTACAATCAATTTTTAGATCCCCAAGACACCAGGGATAGACATCAAAAGAAATGTTCACTCTAGACCAAATTAAATACTTACGATCAATTTTATGGTCCGCAAGACTCTTGGAATAGAATTCAAAAGAAATGTTCACTCTACGCCAAATTAAATACTTACAATCAATTTTATGGTCCACAAGACTCCTCAGTAGAATTAAAAACATACAAATGTTCACTTAAGAAGAAATTGAAAAGTTACAATCAATTTTATTATAATCTACAAGACCATATCATTAGTACGAAAATTAGTTGACCAAACCTTAGATCTAAGATAACAGGTTGTTGAGTGACAAAGAAACTGTTGGGCTTTTTTTGTTATAACTTTTTGTAACTTTTTGCCATCAAGTTCCACATTGCATACATTGTTATGGGCTTGCGCCATCACATATTGCTAGCATTTAAAAAATGATGAAAAAAAAATATTGAAATTTTTGCCTTTTGTGAATTCATAAAAATCCCTTAAATAGTCTCACTTAAAGATCAGGCCTTGGATCTTGAAAAGGTTAAAACCAATTTCAACCATAGTCTAAGATTAGCGTTATGAAAGAGATATGACTTACAGGAATAGCAAGATGGTTTTGCTGATCATCAAGATAGGAGAGCTTCATAATGGCATCTTCCCAGTAGGATATTGCTAGAGATAAATTTTCCATTCCTGAAAAGCAACACATGTACAATGATGTAGATATATATACCTTTTTATTTTTTATTTTTTTTTGGTCTCTTGCACAAAACATAATCTAACAAGAAACTGCAAACAATCCTCTCTAAAACTCTTATAAATTAAATGCAAAATTAATGAAAGAGAGAAGAGACAAATAGAGAGTCAGTAGGATTGTGTAAAAACAATGTAAAACTAGCTAGATGAGTCTGGACTATTTACAGACTCTAGGTTCAAAGACAGTTATGGAGGAAGACTTTACTTACTGACATTATATGACAGTCTAGGTTTTAATTTTTATGATTGGAGATTTGTACACACTGAACAAAACTGTGTCTTTGTGAAAAGACCCTATGTTTTTTAAATTATTTTCTCAAAAAGAATAACATCCAAAGGAAGGGCAAATTGAAGGAAATGGTTCTAAAAAAAAATAATTAAAAAACTGAAATTATGTGCAGACCTGAAGGAAAATGGTGACAGCGTTCTAACAGTATAGCTAGAATATGAAACAACTCTCAGAGCATATTTGTGGGTTTTAAAGAGTAATAAAGAGATGTATTAAGAAAAACTTACCTAACTGGCACAGATCTACACTGGACATGTTTTCTGTGTCTAAGCCTGAATGGGTGATGGTGGAAGAGCTGGAAGCATTGGACAGGCCACTCAGACTGTTCATCGAGCCTGACAAGTCCCGGGTTCGCGCACTCAGCACACATTTGGCATCGCCATTTGTATTAACCGAATCCACGCTGCTCGAGTGGTTCCTCTTTACTGAGATATGATAGAAAAATCAAGATTGTAATAATAAATATATATATATATATGTTTGTAATCTTAAGAGTATCAGTATAATCATAAATTTCCATAAACTTTTCTTTGTACATGTATAATTTGTAGTGCATCATTTAAGAAAGAAAAGGGGTGCAAACTACTGATGTCACTCTATGTTCATTCTTAAAAAGCTGTTTATCTTCAAGCAGTCAAACCTATAATGTATTGAGATCAAGAGTTTAAAACTAAGTTTGGAATAATAATAGAATGGCTCCTAAACCCAAAAATACAAATGAATTGCAGTATAGTGGAATCTAGAATTGAGGTGGTTAAATGCCCAACGTCATAACACTATAGGCTATATTGTGAAAGGGCCCCAAATCTGACATCACAATTTATGTGCTGTCACATATGAGACAGGGTGTGGAGACCTGGACTAATGTCTCTGCAGTCACATTATACTGACACCCACCAAACCAGTTGGGGGGGCTAAAGTGGATGTATAAATTTTTGACAAATTGCCGCATTTGAACCACAGACCTCACAATCTGGAGACCAACTCTCTACCACTTGAGCCAGTTCGCTCTCTGGAGAACCTAGGAGATGTAAAACTAAGAGAGAGTTTATGAAAACTAGCCAATGTTTAAATACCTCCGTTGGGGGTGCGTAGTTTGTTGTAATGCGGACTCCGTATTCTCCTGAAAGAAGAGCTCCCAGCGATGGACCTGTTGCTAGCAGAGATTGTGGACCCGTCTCTGGCGCTGTTTGGCTGCTGTGCGCTTGACGTGTTGTGGTTGTGGTGGAGGGGAGGAAGACTTCCGGGACGAGAGTTCTGTAGCCGACGCTGCTGTTGTTGTTGAACTTTCGCCTCAAGCTTGCGTTGGATCATCTGAGTACGTTTTCGTCTTTTGCGGAAGAACATTGCCAGGGCCCCAATGAGGGCAACTCCAAGAGAGAGACTCAGAGCAGTTAATTTGATGGGGCGGGACAAGCCCGAGAGCTTGGAAATTTCCGCCGGGATGGTCCGCCTCAGGCCTGCTAAAGAGCTGTACATTGTGTCCTAGTGATGAAGCTTAGGATGATGAACTGGCAGCGATCTTAAATCCAGTTTTTATGTGAAAAGAAGTCAGGATATTCAGAGATCATAATAAATCATACTGTGATTTGTCAACTTGTTCAACTGAAATTTTAATGCTGCAATATGTTTGTGATAATATAAGCATTGCAGCTGCAGATCACATTTGAGTTAAGGATCCAAAAATCAAGATATGACCTGAAATAAAAAAAGAAAAAGAAAAATTTAAGTTTGATTTTTAGTAATGCTTTGGTAAAGTCTGAAGTTTTGTTTTTGAGGTCTAGATCAGTATTAAACATTAGCACAGCTACATTGGTGACGGTTGAACAGACATAAACTTTTGCAAGGTATATATAAAATCTGTGATATAGGCTTTTGAACTTGTCACAAGCCCAAACCTGTCTGCATAAATCTTTACCCAATTTTACTTTTTGTTACCAATCAGTTACCTCTTGTAACAATGAACTTTGCTCTCACATCTAAAAAAATCATTAATAATTCTATATATAAAAAAAAGGATCAAACTAGTCATCCCTCATCACTTAAAATAATAAAACGACTGGTTATTAAAATTATTAAAGTCAGCTTGTAGTTGGGTGTAAAGAAAATCCCATTAAGAAACAGTAAAACTGCAGTGGAAACCTCAATTCGAATGCTTAGGATTTCGAAATAAGAGGATTCAAAATACAGAAGGGGAAAAAAAAAGCCTGAAACGAGGCATACAGCTTTTGTGTACGGATTAGCAGGTGTAAAAAACTTTTCTCTAGAAAAAGTTTTAAATACACATATGACGTCATCAATGAAGAAACTACTTTTGACGCCCATTTACCACTTTAGAAAATATAATGTGGTTGCCAAGTTACGATTTTTTTACAAAAACATCAATCAGTTATCTACTCCTCCGGCAGAAGTAAAAAAATTTGCTTGGCATACACATTGATTTAATGAATCATTTAAAGTACGGAATAAACCCCTAGAAACATGTTTCTCTGGATTAAAATGAAGTTCCATCATTCAGTTCTCAGCTCGCAAAATATTGGTCTCCTCGACGATCATCTCGAAATGGCCGTTCGTTTTTTTTGCTTAAATTCAGAATGCTAATCTTGAAGGTGAAGATTTGATCCAGTAGACGAAGAGGAAGGAGGAAATGGAAAAAGTGATATTGAAGTAGATCTAGAAAATGCAATGGGTGGTGGAGGTGACGGCTGCAATGCTAACATAGATCTAGAAGTGGATCTACTAGACTCTGATACTAAGGTGATTGCAAGCACTGAAAAAGACCATGAATTTGCCCGATCCTTGCAGCTTCAATTTTTAAGTGCTGTGAATTATTTACTAAATGGGAAATAAAAAATAGAGAGATAACACAAAAATTCATAAAACAAGCACTGATAGTGCAAGGAAAAACAGCCTTTTTTCCAACAATTTTGACTTTTTTTTTTTTTAAATATTTCTGCAACCACAAATGTGTCATGCTGTATAGAAATTTAGATATAGAATCCATTGTTAGAAAGTGCATCCAACTTTCTAAATCTTTTTTTTTTCTCACAAATTTATCTTTTTAGAAAAAAACATGGCAACAAACTTTAAAACATTGATCAATAGAAAAATTGAAGTTATAATGCCGATTAATACAGTATCAACTAGATCTAGATCTAGATACTCATTTTACATAGAGGCCATTTTCGACGTCATAGTCCTCGCGAGACTTATGAAGTAAGTAGATCTATGTGTTCCTATCGATATTGTCAATCGGCTAATACAGGTTTTACAATTAAAACATTACCAGTTTAATCGGGAAACTTAGGGAGAAGACATCTTATCAGAGTTTTTCCTGATTTCCTGAGTTTCACTTTTCAAGTATATTTTTACCTAGATCTAGATCTATTCAGTAAATAAAGGGTTTTACTAAGAACCAGTACTCGTCTGCTGCTAGTGCTAGTTCAGACACTGCGAATCATGCCACATGCACTTTGGAACACATCATGACTAATCTACAACTGGATAGAAGATTAGCAAGAGAATTAAAAAGTGAGAAACGACATGGGATGAACTATGAAAATCGGCTGATGGAGGCAAAGGGGTCCACCTGGTTGTTAATTAAATGTGGAGACAACAAATGTCAAAGTGAGTGGGTGGAACATGCCATCCACGCACACCGGGAACGCACTCCACGGGGATCTCACCATTGTATTCCTGGGCTCCATTTCATGCGATCGCCGATTCTACTTCTGTACCCACGCAGTATCTAAGAAAAGAGCAGTTCCGATTGAACTTGTAGATTCTAGATTTAGATATGGATAGACTACAATCTATACCTCTACATTACTGCTCTCTTACCGACCCAGTCACAACAATCAACAACGCGCCGCCATTGGCATTTAGACCTTGACCTTGTGACAATATTGGTAGTGCGTAGTGGCTAAAGCAATGTGGCTGAGCCTGAACGATCATTATTATGTACGCTTAGGCCTGAGCACAATGTATCAACACACGTCGAAACTTCAATTCCTGTGGGTACCAATCGAGGATATGTGATTGTGCCAGATACAAGGAAATTTACATTTTCGCAATTTGTATGAAAAATGCAATAATTTTCGATATATATTCACATAATATGCAGACAAAAAGACTCCCAAGCATGTGTAGGAAGTCTGTAGCTATATCAAATTATATGAGCCTTTCAATCTTAACGAAAATTGCATTTGGAGAGGTATCGAAGCAGTGCATATGGATATTTCAAAAAAGGGCCAGTTTCACTGTTTTAATCTCGCTAAAAAGAAAAAACAAAAACAAAACAAAAACATTCATGACATGGGCCCTAAAGAAAAGCAATGGTGAAATAAAAAAAAAAAATGGACAGGAATGAGAATGACGCGGCGGATGGGACCAATAATGTGACATGCGCAAGACAGGCCCGGATTTAGGCAACTCGAGGCACTGTGCTCTCCGCTCCCATCCCCCACCCCTACATTTTACCCCTATACAAAATCGCGATATCCTTTCAGTAATAAATAGCTGTAATTGTTGCTGCTGCTGCTGCTGCTGTTGCTGGTACTTGCAAACGTGAATAATAAACAAATCTCATCCTTAACAAACCTACGCTACCAGTACCAATACTTTTTCCTGCTTTTTTTTGTGTCGTTGTTGTTGTTGTTGTTGTTGTTGTTGTTGTTGTTGTTGTTGTTGTTTGTTGTTTTGTTTTGTTTTGTTTTTTTGCTGTTGAGGCTTCATTGGTTTCATTGGAATCTAGTTTCCGGAGCTTGTCTGCCCCAATCATGCTGAAGGTGTTGAGATCTGACAACCTCATTTAGGTTATTGTGGATCTTGCTTCGCTTTTTATTCTTTTGATTTTTTAAAATGATCCTTCACCAATGCAGTTTGTTACTATCAATGGTATGAAAAAAATAGTCTGTTGGTGATCTCGACGGAAAGATGCTTGAAAGTTGTGTTTTGTAAATACGTTATACTTCCTTGCTAGCCATATATTTCCTTTTCATTTTGTATTTCTTTCAGATATCTCTGAAACTGTACAAGCTCATCCACACCATTCGGGTATTTTGCAGTCAGTTTTTTTAACATTGACGCGAATTTTTCACATACGTGTACCTTATTCTTTGAAAAAAAAATGTCCTGATACTCCATTGCATAAAGTTGCTCTTATCAAAAGATTCGTTGAAAAAGCATCAATGGCTATAAAGAAAGATTTTACTTTGAACATTTCCTTTGCTGGATTTGTCCTTTGCGTCGAGGTAAGGGCCATCACCTGGATGTGTGTGTTTTTTTTTTCTTTTTTTTTCTGATGGCTTTGTAGTCAATACCTGACAATACTTGTTGTGCCTTTTGCTGGATTTCATCGAAATTGTCACGAGTTGTTGAGACAAAGTGTTGTTTGAGAAGAATGACGATATGTATATGAATTCAGTGTGACCTAAGGTCTTGCTGACTTTGAGATAACGTTCTAGCAGAAATGTCCAAAGGTGTAGCATGAAAACAAAATTCTAGTCCATCCATCTTTTGTTGCAGATTTTCGGTATGTCATCTCGTATCAACCTTCTCATTGGTGACATCTTGAATGCTTTGCAGAGTTTCTATCTGTTGAGGATAGCTATCAATCACTGCAGACGTAGCTTTTGCATGCGCCTCCATGTACGCTTAGACCTCCCACCATGTAGGCTTATCAGATAACTGTTGAATGAGTCTTGATTCTAGTGATGAGAAATGTTTCATCGACGCCCACCATTTTGTTGACGCAGAGAAGAAACAGTATAGTTCATTATTGATCCCAAAGAAATTGACTGACTACACGCGTGGATCAACAGCAGCAGGCCTACAAGGTTGAAAGAATGACAACCGCACGAATGAGTAATTGTTTAACTTTTTCAAAACTCTTTGTTGGACTCCACTAGGCTATACTTTCGGGCATGTTGGCTGTCTTGTCGTATGACTGACATTCACATTAACTGACATCTTTCCAATTTCATAAAAAAAATAGTTCAGAACCAGTTTTACTAGTTCCTAACAAATTGTTGTTGTTGTTGTTGTTGTTGTTGTTGTTGTTGTTGTTGTTGTTGTTGTTGTTTTTAACAAATATGATGTTTGGTCATAGCACCTGTTGCCATACTGATTGATATGTACATATTATAGAAACGGGTCTAACTTGTTTAATTGATGTCATTGACAATGTTGGCACGAGTTGAGACTTAAATAATAATATAGTTCTAGGTGGTATTAATTCTTGTTAATGAATAGTAGACGGGACCCGAGTCTATCAGGTATCCTTGATGGGACCCCTGTGGTGAGGAGCCGAGATCAGGGTCTGTTGATGGCCCCTCAGACGGCTTTGCTCCACACCATCACATTTGGCAGGTAAAACTTGTTTTTATCGGTTCGGGTGTTTTTCATGCCACACTTTTTCAAGGGACCCAATATTACTTTTTATAGTTTTTAAAAGAATACACCCTTTAGCTACATTGCGTTTATGTTATGATTTTTCCTTTTTCTTCCTTCCTTTTTTTTGTTTCTTCCCCAACTCGAGGCTTATCCATCAATAGTTTCTTCTTGTCCCGAGGCTACTTTAGTACTTAGGCCTCGAGGCCCTGTGTTTAAGCACGTCCAGCACATGACTAAATCCGGGCCTGGTCCCTCATGTCTTTGTTGCTGCTGGTGACTCATGCTCGGACCTCAGCAAGTTGACAGTGCTTGGGGATTTGGCGTTACGTCGATCTGAGAATTATTTAGTTGTTGAGGATGGGGAGTAGAGTGAGAGAAGGAGAAGAGGTAAAGATAGAGGTGAGGAGAAGAGAAGCATATATTTTTATGGGGAACGTAAAGAGGGGGTTGAATCAGGTGTGTGGGAGTTTGTTTTTACGTCACGTCAGCACCGTTACGGCTATATTGTGCCCATGATGTTTAAAGGCACTTCATACATTATAATAGTAGCAACGGTGACTCCTCTTTTTACAAGCTACTACGCCGAAACATGACTCAGAGGAAAAAAGAAAGAGAGAGAGAGAGAGAGAGAGAGAGAGAGAGAGAGAGAGAGAGAGAGAGAGAGGAGAGAGATGAAAGATTGACGTGAGAAATCAACTCATATTTAGAGCAAAATAAACACGTGAGTTCCGTTCAGCTTAGATTGACAAGAGACCCCGTTCCTCTACAAGTGACAAAATAGCCAACTTCACCAAATATTTGTGTTGTGTATTGGAGTAGCACTTAACTTTTGGTAGTTAACACATTTTATTTTAATGTTAAGTGCAATGAATGGATAGGGAAAAACGTGTGCCATGGTATTTAACTACGTCAAGACATGGAACAAAATAGCAAAGCAGACAAAGACAGTATCAGGGCATGTTTCAGTTTGGTGTCTTGGCATGAACTCAGAGAGGTCTCAGACTGTCTCAATAAGTCTCCTACCGAAAAATTCAAAACTAAATGTTAACTTTCTTGTTAAAAACACTCAAGATATGACGGTACTGGGGCAGTTAAATAATCAGAATGTAACAAAAGACAAACAACAATTTTGCCAGTCACGTTTACGTACAGCTTTGTCTCTGTTTAAAATTGGGCACAATTTTCAGTTGCTAATTTTGATAATTGTCCGTTAGAAAGGCAACCGACACAGACGATCTGAAAAAAAAAGTTCTGAATATGGAGCAAGAAAATTAACCAAGGGCGATAAATGATTTAAAATTAAAAACCCAACCTATAACAAAAAAGGTTTGTTTCCCCTACAGATTCAAAGGGAAGTAACTCCGTATAAAGGGAGATAATCCAAAAAACAAGCAGGGGGTGTTGGGGTACAGCTCTGAACCTCCGCCATATAGGCACTCTCAGGATAGCCAGCCCACAAAGGCCTATGATACAGACATAAAGAAGTGTAGCTCTAGTCTATCATTCAATGATCCTGGTCTAGAGATTCTGTTTTAAAATTTATCGAACCATACAAATCCTATGAGTGTTTATGGCGTATCAAATCCAAGGAATACAGTAATAGAATTTTAAAAGACAAGGCATACGTGGAAATGGTTCATTTTGTCAAAGAAATTGACAGTAGTGCTTTTTAAGAACAGGGTCCAATAATATGCTTAAAAGCTCTAAATAATTTTCTTCTGACATTCGAAGAAAATTAGTAAAATCAGCTGGGTACAACCTCAATTCTTCTAATAGTGTGGTTGATTAATTCTACTCCTCTTTTTTGCCCAGAAAGATCTACTTTTCCGCTGTTTTAACTTTAATTGAATATACAAGGTGCACAGAATTAACCGCTGTTTCCTCGTGGGCGCCATAGTTTCTTCCAGTCAATTGAGAAAAAAGATTGTGTAGTGTGTGGGTGGAACTTGAACTAGACTTGAAACTGTGATTGTGCAATATGGCTTGAGACAAGTCACTTGAGTAATAGGCTTGTGCAGTGTTGGCCAGCTTTTAAAGCAATTCGCGACAAAGCATTGCTACAAGAGCCCAATACGTCAAATAATACTGTACTGAAACCTACGAAGCCTCTAGGGGGCGATGATGAATTTGTCCAAGAAGTGGGGTCCAATCCTGGACTTCCCAAATACAATCACAGCGTCCTACCATTTAAACCAGCTATCTACCGTTATTACATGCCTTTTCAGTGAAAAGTAACATCCCTTGTGAATGATCTGTAAATATGTTGGTATGTCCAAACATATCATATTTTTATAAGTTATTGTTTTTTAAATGGCTTTGAGTCGGTGTCAGTATAATGTGACGCGATGAATCATGAATCATGATTCCTTTTATCTCGGCTTCGTCTCTGTTTAAAATAAGGTATAATTTTTTGTTGTCAGTTTTGATAATTGTCCATTAGAAAAGCAATCAACACAGAGAATCTTTAAAAAAAAAAAAAGAAGTTCTGAGTATGGAGCAAGAAAATTAACCAAGGGCGATAAATGATTTTAAATTTTAAAACTCAACCTATAACAAAAAAAGGTTTGTTTCCCCTACACATTCAAAGGGAAGTAACTCCGTATAAAGGGAGATAATCCAAAAAACAAGCAGGGGGTGTTGGGGTACAGCTCTGAACCTCCGCCATATAGGCACTCTCAGGATAGCCAGCCCACCGACACCACATCGACGAGGTACCTAACGCCTGTACCTCTGTTCACACAACTTCCGACAAAACTCCCTGCCAGCTGTCAATCACCATCCCGGTGTGTTATGGGAGGAACCACATCAGACCCAAGGCATAAATAATGGTGAGGCGTTTACCATTATAGCATGTGGACCTTGGCCGTTTTACGGGCCTTAACACCGATTAGGATTGGAGCCAGTTCCCGACAAAGTTACCCTCGCCAGGCGACCTTGAACTAACTTGTGTTTTTTAAGTACCCTGGTCAAACATGTTATTTCTCAATGCGGTTTACATGTTGTGAATAACATTATACTTTTGTTATTAACATTAAATTTCTACAGGTCAGGACTACTGGAGTCTCTGTTACAATGACACTTTTATTTAATTCTTATTTAATAAAATATTCTTTAAAATATAATACAAACCATATTTTTCTTTTTTGAATTTTTAAAATAAAAAAGAAATCTTTCAATTTATCTTTTTTTAGAAAGATTTGTAACTCTAGACAACAGGTGATTGAATAAAATAGTTGTCCCTTTTGTTTACATTGTCTAATTTAAAGTAGTAACAAATCACTGAGCACAACTTGTATTTTTCTCTGTTACCTGGGCTGCCTCTCCCCTGTGCAGTACCAACAAGTAGTCACTGGTAAACCTGAGATGTTTTGCCTTAGGCTTTATTCTTTGTATACATATTTCAATTTTTTTAAAAATAATAACAGTCATATTATCGTTACACATTTTTTTTTATTTCTGTGCAAGATCTGTAACATATATCGGCGATCATGGCCCTTAATTTCTTTCCGTTATCAGTTGCCATGATGAAAGCATTGGTTAAGGGTTTCTCCTCTCGTTGTGTAACTGTTCAGACTGGGTTTATTTGTTGTATGTACGCGGTCTCTCTATCTCCTCTCTCTCTCTCTCTCTCTCTCTCTCTCTCTCTCTCTCTCTCTCTCTCTCTCTCTCTCTGTCTCTCTCTCTCTCTCTCTCTCTCTCTCTCTCTCTCTCTCTCTCTCTCTCTATCTCTCTATTTCTATCTTTTTGTCTTTCTCTTATTTTTTACTATCTCTCCATATCATCCAGTCTCTATCTATTTCAATTGAGGGATAAATAAACTCTTCGTATTCACCACCGCCTCTCTCTCTCTCTCTCTCTCTCTCTCTCTCTCTCTCTCTCTCTCTCTCTGTCTTGCTGCAATCGGTCAGTGTATCCGTCTGATTTTTTCTTTTTCTTTAATCTAAGGATCTTTTCACGCTCTCCCTCCACCCTCATCCTACAAACACACACACACACACACTCTCTCTCTCTCTCTAATCTCTTATCTCTCTTAGATTTCCCATACGGCATCCTATATTATGACGTTGTACCGCTACTGTGATCCTTTACCAGACTCCAACACTTAGTAGACACAGGACAGATCGTGTTAAATAATCTTTATCTCTAATGGGTCGGGCCCAGCCAACAGTTTTAGTACTGTCTTAGTGTCTAGCTAGATCAAATGGTAACCTCAGCGAATTAACGCATCCTCGGGCAGTTTAGTTCAACCTGTCGGTAAGAAATAATTAAATGTTATTTGGTCTAAGCATCTCTTCAGAGGAACTACTAGTATCATTCTTTTAATGTATCTACTTGTAAGATTTAAATTTATCTGCTACTGGTTCTAGCCTTCTGTAGCAGGTAACATCGCTGGTCCAGAGGCTTCTTATTGTAACTGCATATTGTCAAAAAGGACAGTTAAGTTAATATGCCCCTAGAACAACGACATGCAGTGGTGCATACATGGTTGTCAAGATAAATGAACAATATCATGCAAAGAGGAAATATCTTTATTAGGTACTGTCTAAAAAGAAAGATACGCTTTGTGACGGATTGGGGTTTTTTTAAGTTTGGGGGGGGGGGGGGGGGGGGGTATTTGTTTTTTTTTTTGGGGGGGGGGGGGGGGGGTAGGGTATCTATTGTGTGTCGGTTCCATGGCAAAACAAAAGCGTATAGGGCCATGCTATAATGTTAAAGTGACATTCTTGAATTTAGGAAGTAAAATAGGTGTGATTTTTTAAACTTAATTATCTGCACGACAGAGGACAATGTCATATAGCTAAGCTCATAAACACTTCGTAACAACAAAACAGACCAGCAAACAAATAAAAAACAAAAACAAATAGATAAAAGATAAGGATTACAACAACAACAACAACAACAACAACAACAACAACAACAACAACAACAACAACAACAACAACAACGCGTACGTTAACAACTACAACAGTAACAACAACAACAACCTCAACAACACCATCACCACCACCACCACCACCACCAAAAACAACAACAGAATAAACATAAACAAATGAAATACAAACAACATAAACATAAATAACATAAACACATAAACAACATAAACATAAATAACATAAACACACAAACATATATTTTGGCACGTTAAATTACAATAAACACCACCACCACCACCACCAAAAACAACAACAGAATAAACATAAACAAATGAAATACAAACAACATAAACATAAACAACATAAACACATAAACAACATAAACATAAATAACATAAACACACAAGCATATATTTTAGCACTTTAAATTAATATAAACCTGGTCTCCAAATTTCACAGCAGACTTTTTAGTGCACATTATTTGACAAAGCTTTATCTTTGGAAAATTAAAGCAGACACGTGATTACACCTGTAGATCCAAAGAGAGAGAGAGAGAGAGAGAGAGAGAGAGAGAGAGAGAGAGAGAGAGAGAGAGAGAGAGAGAGAGAGAGAGAGAGAGAGAGAGAGAGAGAGAGAGAGAGAGAGAGAGAGAGAGAGAGAGTATGATGGCGGAGATTCCAAGTTTAATCAACTTTGACACTATTATTTTTCGAGAGACTGAAGTATTTCATCTTTATGCAAAAAATGATACCGTCGCTTATTTTGGAATGTTTGATAATGCATACAATAATTATCATCGTTACAGAATGTGTGTCTTTATGTACTCTTGTAAATACTGGATTTTGTGGAAAAAATAATAAAAGTCACAAATTGAGGTCAGGGGTATACTAGATCTACAGAAAAAAAAATTAGATAATATTTTTATGTTAGGTAGATCAATTAACATTATGGAGATTGCACGAAAAAATCGTTTATTCTACAGTTTTGTTTGGTAATATGGTAATGCATAATAATCATACAAGGTGAATAGATGTGTGTGGATAGAGGGAAAGGGGGGGGGGGTGACCAAGTGGTAAAGCATTGGGCTCCTAATCAGGAGGTATGTTACCTGTTTCGAATCCACGATCCGGCATTTTTTGTGAGGATCTGATTTCGTTCCCTAACTGTTTGGATCAGCGTAAGTATAATGTGAACGGCTGAGACAGAAATCCAGATGTGGGAGCACGTAAAGTTTTCAGACATCATCTTGGAGGAATTCTCCGCAATACACGTGTAGCCTATCAGGTCTATCTGTTTACTTTGGTTATTCAGCAACCAATCAAGAAACAAACTTGTATGAAATTAGTGCATTTCAACAGTAAAACTATTTGTTAATGTATCTGAAAATATAGATCATTTAGACGGATCATATACGAAAGACTTTTATTGTTGTTGTTGTTGTTGGTGGTGGTGGAGGTGGTGATGGTGTTCTTGTTGTTGTTGTAGTTGTTGTTGTTGTTGTTGTTGTTTTTACATCACGCGCAATGGATATTAGCAAAACATAATAAATACTTTGGCGAAAGAATTGTTCATTTTACAGTACACGTATTAGTCAATGCATTTTGCCATTATTATAGACCAAATAAACGAACATTTTATCGCATCGATCCCATTTATAGGATGTGTAAGCAAAGAGCGCTCATTTTACCGCATTTTTACAGCGGGAGATCAACTCACTCAAGTAATAGAGCGTTGGTTTATCAATCGGAAGGTTCCCGGTTCGAGTTTCACGATTGGTTAAACATGTATTTTTTCGATTTCATCCCTTACTGGTTATATCGGTAAGTATGATGTGACTGGCTGAAACAGATTTCCAGGTCTCCCCGCACTGTCTAGTGTGAACAGCATATCGCATTGTCAGACGTCAGTCTTGGAGCCCGTCCAAAATATAACCAATATAGTTTTGATATTGGACCTTAAGCAAATAATCTACTCGACTCAACAGCATTTTTGCAATGCATATTATCAGATACTCATAAAAGCTTGAACGTCCTTAACTGGTTGGGTCGGCGTCAGTATAATGTGACTGGCTGAGACAGAAGTCATCGTATCCCCGCTCTTGGCAGCACATAAAATTGTCAGACGTCAGTCTTGGGGTCCGTCGCCGAATAGGATATACCTATGTGCCTATAAAGAACACAGCTTGAACGTCTTCAGTTGGGTGGAACTTGACGTCGTGTGCATGCTACTCAGTATGTTGAAATCACTTTAACTCAGAGCTAACTTCACAGAGCAGATGTCAACTCCTGTGATCTTTGAAATTGATCTGCAGTCGTTTCATGCTTCAAGTGGTGCGCACTAAATCTAGGAGTTGCACAGGATTTCATCATATCTTAGTGTACAGTTTACCAAGGCTGAGTATAGTAAGCAATCTTTCCACAGTTCTACACTGGATAATAAATCTAGTATTGCAGATTGGGAAAATGCACATAGTGCTATAATTCGACATCAGTGGGAAAGCGTTATTTCAAAGAACGTGCATGAAATAATTTATCGTAAGATTCGGAAAAGTAGATTTCTAGACGCTAAAGAAGGTAAGATGTTTATATAAAAAACAACAAACCAACTATATCAATGAATGAGTACCAACCAATTAAAAAAAATCAGAATCAAACGTAGGAACCAAACTTGACTAAAAAACAAATTTCGAAAACAATTAACCAACTAGTTATTCAATTACGTAAATGAACAAACAATCATTGTATAAGTAATGGCAACAGTTACCAATTAATCTAAGTCACCGCTATATCAATACACGACGACCTTGTTCTCAAAGCTTTGCACGTAACCATTATTTAAAAAAAATACTAAATAGGCTATCTCTAATTGAAAGCGAAACCTACAGAATTTGACCTCTAAGTGTGAAACTTTCCTATACATGTAACAACAACACGCGTCAGTAGGTCCCTCAGTAATGTTTTTTCTTATCACAATGACGACAAAGTAACTTTTGATCTTTTAAAATCACGTTTTATCTAGTTTTAATTCCTAATTCAAGTTTTACGACCGTTTTTTTTTCTTTTGATGTGCAGACAAAGTTTTGACTGTATGGAGCCTTTGAGATAAAATTAATGACTTTTTACCAAGGGCAAAGCTATTCATACACCGTATGCTCGATGACGCCAGGAAATCAAAGATTGTTAATAATTATAGCACCAGTAAGTCTACGTATCTTTGATGTGTACGGTACCCATTTCCTTGCATATTTTTCTGTCTGAAGCCATTATCTCACCCACGCAATCTGTTTGCCTCATTCTCTTCATTCTCTCTGTCTACCATTCTATCCGCATAATGTAATTTTAATATACATTTACATGTAAACACACGCACACACACACACACACATATAAAAACCATACTAGATCTACATACCAGTGTGGTAACCGGTAACGATCTAAATGTAGTTAGAACATAACCATGCGATAAAAAGTATTGTCTAATTTGGTTTTGATTGTTTAAACACTGTTCACCAAAATCATTTTCGAAACTTTTAGAGTAGAGGTTGCATTGCTGTGAACACAGCGCTTCCCATCCACCTGCAACAACAACAACAACAACAACAACAACAACAACAACAACAACAACAACAAAACAACTGAGCGAGCGAGTTGATAGTTGGTTTAACGTCCAACGTCAGCACAATTTAATTTATATTGTGGACGGGCGCCAAGACTAACGTCTGAAAATTGTATGTGCTGCCAAACACGAGACAGGGCGGGGATGGCATGATCCAATGTCTCAGCCGGTCACATTATACTGACACCGACCCAACCAGTTACAGGAGACGAAATTGGACAAATAAATCTGCCGTTCGTGGGATTCGAACCGCGGATCTCCATATATGGATACCAACGTTTTACCACTTGAGCCAGTTTCGTTTCCTAAAGTCCAACGTCAGCAGCAAGGCTATATCGTGGACGAGTCCTAAGACTAATGTCATACTTTTATATGTTGCCTCACAGAGACAGTACGGAGGTAAGAGGACTGCTGCTTCAACCGATCAAAACACACTGATACAGACCCAACCAGGTAGATAGATGAATAGATAGATAGATAGATAGATAGATAGATAGATAGATGAATAGATAGATAGATAGATAGATAGATAGATAGATAGATAGATAGAGAAAGAAAGAGAGAGAGAAGTTACAGGGGGCGAAATTGGACGATAGTGGGTTTCGAACCACATACCTATATAGATACCAACGCTCTATCGCCCGAAACAGTTTGGTTTTCTAAAATCCAACGTTAGCAGCAAGGCTGTATCGCGGACGAGTCCTAAGACTAATGTCATATTTTTACATGCTGCCTCAGTGAGATAGTACGGAGGTTCGAGGACTGCTGCCTCAACCCATCAAAACACGCTCATACAGACCCAACCAGGGTTTTGAACCGGAAACCTCCCAGTTTGTGAAACCAACGCTCTACCACTTACGCCAGTTCGCAACCAGGAACATGGTCACATCGATTTAATGAATATAAAAATCGAAATAACTTATTGTTACTTTAAGATTCACTTCATAGTAATAGTAACAATACCAATGATACACATTGGAGCGGTCATTGCGCTGTGTTTCCCTTTGAAGTGTAGTTGAAGCTGCAAACCGTGAAACTAGTCGAACCACACGGGCCATCAATATCGGCCTTGACAAAGGCACACTAGTATTATAAAATGTGTGAAATAAGTGTTTGGGTGCAAGTTTGACAGATTTAGGTACAGTTAGCTACCCGTTTCCATTTATGTCACACACTCTAATGTTTCTTTAAACTTTTATAAACTGTATATATACCGAGAGAGAGAGAGAGAGAGAGAGTAAGAGAGAGGGAGAGAGAGGGAGAGAGCGCTAGAGAGAGAGATACAGAGAGGGGGAGAGCGAGAGAGAGAGAGAGATACAGAGAGGGAGAGAGGTGGAAAGAGCTAGAGAGAGAGGTAGACAGAGGGCGAGAGAGAAATAGAGAGAGGGAAAGGGGGGAGAGGAAGAAAGAGATAGCTAGATAGATGCGGACTCCCGATGAGAGTGGCTAATACAAAAGGCCACACATTCAGCTTGGACGATCTAAAAACAGATAGATAGATAGATAATAATAATAATAATAATAATAATAATAATAATAATAATAATAATGGCATTTATGTAGCACACTTCCATGAACTATCATGCTCAATGCCCTATATAATGTTGACACAGTAACATATTAAAATCAAAAGTCACATGGAATCGTTAGAGGTATTTACAACATTCACAGGTTCAAGTTCAAGCATAAAAAATATAGGACATTAACATGCGTTCAAAATTTTCCATGGACGGTGTCTCCCTTATGTTTGGGAAGGTTGTTCCATACATTGGGACCAAGAAAGTTGGTGTTGCATTTTGTTTAGAATCAAAAACCGTAACCCTTAGCATGGCATGCATATATCAGCTTCTTTGATTTAAACCTAGGATCGTAAGTACAACATGGTGGTAGCCTACAACTAGTCGTTAGGCTTCTTATTCGCGTGTAAGACGAGTTGTAAGCTAACGGCGACTTGTACTTACGGCACTAGTTTTTATAGTTTTATGATCGCTAAGTGATAGCAATCCTTAAAGATCATGTAAGAAGGCAAGAAACATGCAGCTAGTGAATGCACATAAAATGATCAAGAGGTTAAGTTATGCTGAATAGTTGTTTTTTTAATTTTTTTTTTTTTTAAAAAAATCTGCAGATTCTCTCATAGATTAAAATGTAGTTGTAAGGAAAATAATTAATATGAAAAGATGTTATCACAGTGAAGGGTATGATTGAGTAAGAAAAGTTATATATGGATGGGGAAAGCTTAGTTTAAACTTTTCACATCGCATGTTTTAATTATGTGTGCGCATTATTTTGGGGACTTTTCCACAATTTGGAACAGGAATTGGGTAGGTATTTTTCTCATGCGCGTCGAACTTTTTAGTACAGATTAGGGAAAATATCAATTTGAAACACGTTTTAAGTTTGTTGTCATGGAAAGGGAAAGAATGTTTTGTCTTGAACGTGTACTTTTTGATGACTTTTATATCGTGTTTGTGCTTCTGCGAAACTTCATATCCTGTAGATGGGACGTTGAAACAGTATATCCCGTACTTGGTCACATAATACATACCCATTCTAACTGGTAGGGAAAACACAAGATGGCTGCGAGAATCGAACCCACAACCTTACGAGAAGAAGTCTCGCGTTCTTCCCTTGGTTGGCTAACCTCGTTCACACAATAAATAAGGGTTTAGAACTACAGTACATCATGATTGTACCTTTTTCGATCAGGTAAGATAGGAACGGGTGGGAAAAGGAGAGAAATAAAAAAGTCAATATAAAATGATGTCATGTAGCCGCAAGATATTGAATCAGCAATTATGAACGTGCACTGGTTGAGGTTGACAACCTAAGCTATACATCTCTCTTTTTATTATCATTATTCTTTTTATACCTTATGTATTATCAATAATTTACATGCCTCTAGTATTATCATATTTTTTATACCTCACTTGCTCTCCTTTACTGAGCTACATAAACAAAATTGTATTTCTTCTTAATGCACATATTTTTCCCAAGGTCACGTACCAGATTTTTTTCTAAGGTATAGATAGAACCCGCCGGCAACTTTAAACCTTGAGAACGTGAAGGGAGCCCTATAGGGACTTATAGTGCTAGGTGATTTTTTTTTATTTTATTTTGTTATTGCCAAGTTGGAGTGGAGGGCCCAACATACTTGACCCTTGCTTCATACTGATTTTTTTCCCTCTACAGGGACCATTATTATTATTATTATGGCTAAAAATGAATTCGGCCCAGGAGCTTTGGACTTGCCAGTCATGCGCATCGGTCTGTTCTTACTTCTCAGCCATGCGAAACGGGCGTGTAAAAGTAAAAGAAATTTTTTTTTACGACGAATATACAAATTATGACAGGTTTTAAAAAAATATGCTTTCAGTGGCTTTACGTTATGATATGAAATAATATGATTTTAAGCTGACCTTGTAGGAACACAATCTACTTGTCTACGTATATAGGCTACAGGGATTACAGCTTAAAATTATGTTAAATAACGGCCCGTTTTCAGGGGAAACTAGTACTTGAATAGTATATCACCTGAAATCGAGGTTTAACGATGAACTTTCTGGAAACAAATAGAGCGCAAAATATACCTGAAAAGTACATGTAAGTTATAATATGAACTGTATGGGCAGACAAGTAGTAACACTAAAATGTCAACTGCACATGTTACTATAACGATCAAGTTTCTGGGAACAACCAGTGCTAAAAGCTATAGTGGTGAAATTTATGGAAACTAATAATGCTAGAATGTCACCTGAAAATTGATTTGCAAAGATGAACTTTATCGGAAGACAATTAATAACACTAGAATGTCACCTGAAAATTTTACTATAAAGATGAAGTTTCTGGGATCAAATAGTGCAAAAATTTGAAAACTAAGCTTTAGCGGTGAAATTTCTGGAAACACATAATGCTAGAATGTCACCTGAAAATTAAGTTCTAAAGATGAACTTTATGGGAACAAATAGCACTAGAACCTACAGAGGGCACAAGAGACAAATACCATTCTGAACCTAACCTGAAAATTAAGTTATAAAGATTATTTTTATAGGACAGGTAGTACTATGCCATTGTACAATTAAGCTATCAATGAGCTTTCTGCCACAACCTTAGAGCGACTCGGAAAGTTATGGGCAAAAGTCACAATCTAAAATTAATACATTTTGAGAAGGTAAGATAAGCATTTAACTCAACTGATAATTGTTTCTACCAGTCCTTCTCGAAGAAAACTTATTAAGGAGGGAGAATTATAATAAGATTTATAGAACTGTAATAAACAAACGCGTAATGAGATTCGGTGCGTGAGAGAGTTAGAGAAAGATATAGGGCAAGAGAGAGAGAGAGAGAGAGAGAGAGAGAGAGAGAGAGAGAGAGAGAGAGATACATACGCATATGCATACACAGAGAGATTGAGAGATAAGATAGAAACATAGAATATAAATCCTATCAGAAAAGGTATTGACAAAAATCTAACACACACAGTCTGACTGCCTAAGAGGTATACCATCAGTATAAACCAATCACAAAATAATGTTTCACAAAAACAATGAGTCGGTAAGGAATCTTCTATTAGATCTAGTTTTCACAATAGTTTTTTGTCATCATTTGATGCTATCTGTGCTACTAGTGCAATGACTCATTGAGTGCAACTTTATCCACATCAAACGGAAAACTCAAAACAGCGCGATGGGTTCTAATAGCATTGCAAAAATTGTTTCGTGTGGGGGTTTTTTCCCTTCGTTTTGGGTATAAGCTTATGCTAGTGTTGCATTGTAAATGTAATTCACATCAAACGGAAAACTCAAAACAGCGCGATGGGTTCTAATAGCATTGCAAAAATTGTTTCGTGTGGGGGTTTTTTCCCTTCGTTTTGGGTATAAGCTTATGCTAGTGTTGCATTGTAAATGTAATTCATTTCTTTTCTTTTCTCTTTGTTTCAACTAGATTCTAATATCATTGGAAACATTTTCTTGTGTGTGTGTTATGTGTATTTGGCTCAGATAGATTGTAATAATTTGTCATTGAAAATTATTTGTTTTCTCTTTTTTTTTTTCCAGCTCAGATAGAGTCAAGTACATGTATCACTGCAAAAGTGTGTTTTTTGTTTCTCTTTGTCTCATATAGATTATAATATCATTGAAAAAATAAAAATTGTGTGTGTGTGTCAGTGTGTTATTAATGTTATTTTTCTATGGCTCATATATATTCTTATATCATTGAAAAAAAGTTTCTCTTTTTGTCTCATGTAACACTACAGATCATAGTAAACGTACAGTGTAAATGGATCAATGCAGTCATCAAGCGATTGCTAAAAATAGTTCAAACTTTACTAAATGACTGTACAGTCAGACGAAATAGTAGAAGTAGGTGGCAATCTGAACAATGCATTTAAAAGTTACGAGCAACATGTCAGCAAAGTATCAAAGATACAGGGTCATTTGGAGCTATGAAAATAATGATGCAATGAAGGTAACCTAAGAGTTGTTTGTACATGTAAGTGTACTACTTTTGCAAGCAGATAATTAAAAGGCACTCCATGTGTCTCGATTAAAGCATTGGTAAATTCCTAGTGCATCATCTTTAAGGATACAAGCGTTTCTGATAGATTAAATTAATCTTAATATTAATAATACAATTTTTTACAGATTTGAAAACGTCAGCCTTTTAAGCCTATCTTTGAAAGAAAATTAATGTCTACAGTTACCGCTTATATGTACGCGATTTGAATCCTACGAGTTTAACATGTTTTTTAATTCTTTAACAGCCTTTTTCGACTATCATCGAGACAGAGAATCGGTTATTTTTCAAAGATTGTGGTAAAAGAGTCAGTCAGGCAGTCCGTAAGAGTTCATTCTCTTTCCAGAGGTTGGATGCCATGGTCTCCCATTTTTCTCGTTCAAGGCCAATCTTGCAGCACTCGTTGATTTTCATTCCAGTCGAGTCCTCCATGTTCTTGACCTAACTTATCCGCCTCCTTCCTCTACCTCTCGTGCCTTCCACCATACCCTCTACGATCTTCTTCTTCAAGAAACTTTGCCTTCTTACATGTCCATGATATTTAATTTTTCTCTCTTTCACTGGTTTGAAGAGCTGTTTTCGCCTGATTTACTATCTCCAGTATTTCAATGTTTGTTTTCTTTTCTTTCCAAGAGGCTCAGTATGGTATAACAAAATTTAAAAAATAAAAAAGCTGCGCAAATTCCATTCGTAGTTTAAGTGTAACAGCTGCATTAATGTAGCCTATTCGGCAAACGAAATTTAAAATCGGTAAATTTCAAAGATTTTAGTTAAGCACCATAATATTGTTTTTCTATTCAAGTGCGCAAAGTTCTTATGCAGTTAAAATATTACATGATCTACATCCATTTTGCCTATGTGAAACAACAGTCGTACTGCTTATTATTACATTTTGATATTATTTTAAGTGGAGTGATCTTAACACTGTGCCAACCACCAGATACAGCATGCAACTAGCGTTGAAACTTAAAATCGGGACTTCGCAAAGATTTAAAGTTAAACACCATTTAAAAAGGAAACTAAATTTGGAAGGTTAATTTTGGATCTGCACTTTTCCTATTTTTATGTTATCAAGCGCCTAGCAAATGTCATAGACAGTGTAAGTATTCTGACCTCTTATGACAAAAAAACAACAACAAAAAACAACAAAAAAGAAACGTGTATGCGCTATTCTTTAGTTTTGCATTATGAGTTTTTGTTGCTGTTGTTGTTGTTGTTGTTGTTGTTGTTGTTGTTGTTGTTGATGTTTTTATCTATTTAAAAAAAAATTTTTTTTTGTATAATAAGACGGCAGAATAACAGTTGCATTGAATGTCGCCTATTCGGCATAACTTATAATCGGGAATTTTCAAAGAGTTTTGTAAAGCATCGTAATAAATTATTTAAAAAAAAGGATGCAAACTTTTGTACATTTAAGTGTTATCTTTTGATGCTTAGTACGAAGTGGTATCAACACTAGAGCTACCAGACGACCGCTAACTGCACTAAAGCATTGATGCATGCAACATTATCTAATTATCAAACATCAGACTGGGTGCAAAGATATTAACTTTTTCAACGTTTTCAACGTCTAACTTGAGATCAAAGGCAATTCGACATAGAAATTAGGGTAGAATGCACAATCAAGTTGTAGCTTACGTCTCGTCGTAACAATATAAGAATAAGAAGGCTTACCACGAGACATAAGCTATGTCATGTTTCTGCATTATACCCCCAGACTGTTGTCTACAACGAAACAAATCAAAGAACATGGGCTTGCAAATCACGTTTACCAGGGAAAGTATAATGAGATCAAGGTCATGGCGAAGAGGTTTGCACTTGCGTAAGGTGATATTAAAAAGGTCCCATCTACACATTTTGCGGTGTTGGTTAAAAAAAAAAAATAGAAGTAAATTAATGCAATGAAAAGTTTGGACTATTTCAAACTCACATCTGGATCATCAATCATAATACATGTATTTCTCAACCACACTGCCAATCTTTACAGTTATCATTTTGTTTTGTTTTTGGGACGATTTTTCCCTTCAGATAAAAATCGTTTTATGCAGACAACTATAATATTATTAATAATGAAGATAGAACATTTTATATATCTCACCTCATGTTTTGTAGATTAGACAGCTGACACAATTTCGCTAATTACGATGAAGCGTGCATTGCACTCAACTCAAGATGTGCACTGATCGTGTTGTTGAAGTGCGAAATAGGGGAAATCCATTACTTTTTTTTATAGTTTTAAAAAAACAACATTTTGGAGACCTTGTGGCGAAGTTCCAACCAAAGACTATAGATATAGTGAGATGTTTCACAAAAAGAGCTCACAGTGTTATTGGTACGGAGAGTTAATTACCATGACGCGTGCTTATTGTTTATCTTTATTGTAATGAAGGCGGTTGAACAATATTGAGACAGAGTTTCTAGTAATGCACAAAGAAGGAAGCAAACGCCTTAAAAGTCCTCTCTGTAAAACCTTTCAATAGTTTACATTCTCTGGGTCAACGTTGTGGTAAGCCTTCTATGTTGCACTTTCTAGGCCTACTTACCACCCCTAGGATAGTTGTAGGCCTACTTACTACCACTAGGGTCATAATTACAACGTCGCGGTACCTTATAGCTCGCCTTAAGCCTTCTTAATCGCACATCATAAGACAAGTGTTAAAGTTACCACATCGTTGCACACACGACACCAGATTCTAAGTACACTCACTCAGTATTACAAAGAGAAAGAAGAACTGATTTAGTCGTCACCTGAATAAAGAATCTAAATACATAGGAATGCCAGCAATGAACTACAAAAAAGCCTGAAAGTTCTCGATCACTCACGAAATTTTACACCCAGGCTCACATTCGTGTTCACACTAGTTGACCTGGTGTATTTATTGTACGGGTTGGTTTGGGGTTGGGTTGAGTTGGTTTAACGTCCAACAGCAGCACTATATAGCCTATATTGTGGACGGGCCCCAAGACGGACGTCTGATAATTTTATGTGCTGCCACACACGAAACAGGGCGGGGATAACATGACTCATGTCTCAGCCGGTCACATTATACTGACACCGACCCAATTAGTAGGGAACGCAACAGCCAGGATTCGAACTCGGGACCTTTTGCGTCGGAAGCCGATGTTCTACTCCTGGACCACTGCGCCCCCGGTGTATTGTATTGTACAAACTAACTCATCTGGCTATTCATTTTTTTTCTTTCTATAGACATTGAGTTGATATCACCATACCTCATATATATTTTTATTCCCCTACCCCACCCCAAAATAAGTCCATGTTATTTGAAACAAACAAACAAACAAACAAAAAACAAACATTAAAGGCTAGATATTTAATATTAAATGTATTATAATCGTCTGTCAGGGAATCCAGAAATGAAAACAATCCATCTGGACTTATTGTTAATAATTATTAATATTGTCTTCAGACCACATCTACAGCATCAAAGACACTGATTGCTTGAGTAAGGTGCTCAAGACTGAGGGGTAGATTTACAGCCTACTTAAAAGGGCACTAAGTATTGAGTCAGTTGCGATGTAAATCTAATCTTTAATCTAGCTAGAGATGTAAATCTAGATCTACACGGTCTGATAGTCCATAGGTTCTACATGGATCTAGGTGTGTACTTTGATAGGCTTCTGAGAAGGTAGTACTAATATTAGTAGTTGAGTGTGTTTAACGTCCAACATCAGCACTGTATATGCTATGTATTGTAGACAGGCCCCAAGACTGACGTTTGACAATTTTATGTGGTGTCACGCGCGATACAGGGCGGGGATACCGTGACTCCTGTCTCAGCCGGTCACTACCAGTAGGGGGCGACATCGCCAGGGCTCGACCCACTGACCTGCGCCGGAAGCCAGTATTTCTACCCCAGGGCTCCGCCCCTTACCGAGGAGGTAGCCTCTTAGATAATTTTGGTCCAAAGAGATTTCCCTATAAATAAATTTTGGTCTTAAATAACTATGATAAAATTCAATACGTGGATATTGAAATCTTGAAGAGTAGATAATTTACAATCTAATATAATGATAAAATTATTGTAGAGCTGTGTGCTTTTCGGGCGTTTATTTTTGTTTTTGTCTTTAATTTTTATAGTAATTTTCCGTAGGTTATCTAGATTCTAGGTTTTGATCTAGATCTAATGCTGCTGTGTATATGTATCTTTGTCCCAATCAAGTTCGGTTTTGCTTTTGTTTTAACTTCCTCACAAACAGGCTTAGATAGGTGTCTTTTTACTGCTACTACTACTGCTACTACTACTACTACTACTACTACTACTACTACTACTACTGCTACTGCTACTACTGCTGCTGCTGCTTCACTGCTTCTGAGGTCCCCAATTCGGAACCCACCATCTTTCAAAGTATTGAAGTCATCTGTGTTTAACGTTTTCTATGTTCCTCCGAGTAAACTGATAATATTTGACTTATTGATTTGTCTGTTCTGATCGGTAGTTTTACTTCTTATAGTAGGTAGGCATACATTAATAGATTTAGCTCTTTCCAACCCTATGTAAATAATTATTTCGGTCTTTTCAGTGTTTGTATAACCGAGGAGGAAGCGAGGGTTTTCCCACAACCCTGCGAGTGTGGCGGGAAGTGGGCGGGGCTAAACTAACCGTGCTGCGCAGTGCGGCCACAGAGAGAGGCGGCACCTCGATCAGCTGATCGCTGCGTGGCCAATACGTAGCAACTTAGGGGACGTTGAATATAGCATGAATCGAGAGCTCGGTCAGTTCACAGCTGATCGCCGTCACGTGACTATCACACACAGACCCACACCCACCCACACACCCCCACATACACACACGCGGGGCTAGAATACGAAGTCTAAACTCTAAACAACAGCTCGACAGACGCTTTGTGAAAATCAACCCTCAAGTCTGACATTAGACTATAAAGTCCACTTCTCAGAGCAGATCCAGCAGTCGTGATTCGCTCCTTCCAAAGGTCCAGATTCTCTTCACTCCGGTAAGTGCGAAGTTCATTTTACCAGTCTTATAGAACTAGATCTAGATCTAGATTAGATATAGGCCTAATCTTGAAAAACATGAACAATGCTTGGCCAATGTTTAAATCTTAATTTAGATTTAAATCTATATCTAGATCTACGCGTTATACGATGAAGAAATAGGTTCGAAACATATTCAGTAACTACTGATTCTTTAACTTGAAAGAAATGTAATCTAGATCTAGATTTTTCTGGCTCAGGATCTGGATCGAGATTCCACGTTATTTAGATCTAGATACATACCCAAACGTCTTTTCATGATTTCAGTCGATTTGTCATATTATTATGTGCCATGTTAAGGTCAGCGTTGTTGAAATGCGCACATGTGGGGACGAAAAATGAACATTTAGAATATGTAACTTTGTATGCTAAATACTAGATCTAGATCTCTAGAACTAAACTCTAGATCAAGGCTAGAATCTAGATCAAAAATTTCTTTGTGTTCTTGTTTCTTGTTGCTAATGTCGATTGCCCACTACTTAAAAAAAATATTTTTTAACTCTGTAAAGTTTATAAATGCTGGATGGCTGTGGTGTTCTTGTTTTTTCCCCAGTCGTATGCACACCGTATGCATACTGTGGACCAGATGACAAAATCCAGTCGGATGTATGTTGACGGTCCACATACGACCTGCATACGACCGCGTCTGAAGGTGTAATAGGGCCATAAGTCTAAGAACAACAATGACTGAGTCAAAATCATAGGGTCAGGTCATGACTGGAAATTGATACATGTATTTCGCTTTGTCGATGAGTCGGATCTAGAAAACTAAGTTATTTATCTTGATCTAGGCCCCGAAACATTTTGCTTGAATCATTTGCCCTGAATAATTTCTAGAAAAACTCTACGCTCTATAATATCGAGCCCTTGTTTTGCTCAGACTTGCAATTCACAAAAGGCAGGTTGTTCACCTAGATACAGTTTACCCCAGCGCCCTGCGCCCCTGTGACCTGTGACCCTTTTCGAAAGGAGGTCAAGGCTGCTGGGGCACGAATCTAGCTGGATCTTGTTTTTGCCAGGCAGTGACTGGTATTGGTACACAGACTGTTTTGGTTGATTTCTACGTAATATCTGGACCGACTGTCGCAATATTATGTAACACCAGTTGGTGAATTTATGCAGTTTTCCTTCAAAGAAGATTGTATTGAAAAAAGGAAAGAATTGTTTTGTTACATTTCTCTGAGCTTCTAGTAGCAGTTTTGTTACATTTCTCTGAGCTCTAGTAGTACTGTAAGCATTTACGAGCTTCTTTCAAATTTTTTTTTATATAATTATATTATAGTCTAGTTTTATCCTGGACAATTCTTGTTGAGACCAGCAGACTATGTTTCGAGTCTGACCAATCAATTAATCTTCATTAAAAACCGGCATGCTAATCATCCCACTATGGCTTATATATATTGTATTTCTTCAACATTTTTTATGTAAGCTGTCTAAATGATTTAAAGCCTTATAAAGAGGCCATCGTCTTGAATAAATTACCCTTACTTTCTCATAAACAAACGCTTTTTATTGATCGATGGTTGGGTGTCCATGAACTTGTAATATAAGGCCAAGATGAAACTCTGTTCAGACTTGACCTTAAGGACTATAACATCTAGACAATTTATAAGAATCGTACGATTTTCCCAGTGTTTTTCCTAGAGAACTAGGCCTACATCCTGTTTTCATTGGGAAATTTATGCAAAATCTCTAAAATCTCTAAACCAAATTTATGTTTTCAGTTAGAATTGTGTTTGGAAAAGTGTTTTCATACACACTCCCGAGCGCTCCACAGTTATGTTATTATATGCTAATTAGAGCATTACAATAAAAGGAATTCGAGATATGCAGTATGAAAATGAATTAAAAAAATCATTGCCATTGAAACAAAGATTAAGCCTTATTGTATTTTTTTTCTTTTTTTCCCCTTAGAAATAATTGTTTCTTTTATTTATCTCATCATTCATCATTGTATCCCAATTTATTTTTGCTGGATAGAAAAAAAGTGGGGGCGGAGGGGGCGAAAAAGAGAAAAGGCCTCCGGATTTTCCCGTTTTACTAATCAGCTGGTGCGCAGAGCTCATAACTATATATAATTAGTCACTGGGTCTTTCCGGGCTATTTATAGAGATATACATCTATTTAGTAATTTAATCATTCGGCTGTGGCAATGTGTACTGTGCTCTTTGCAGAAGCGATGTGTCCTAAAAATAATTTTTGTTTTCAGCTTTTCTCTGACTTTGTTACAGTTATTTAGCCTAGTACGAATATTTAGTAAGGAAAAAAAACAACAAAGGACTAGTAATTATTAAAAAGGGTATAGACTATTTTCTATTGGAACTGGCCTCAACCAGACTGCATAGAGGGCTATAAATAGACATCTGTGGCCGAAGCCCGTAGTTTCTCTGGATGTGATGTAAGACGCACGGACTTTGACCCAGTATCCGAGAGGAGAATTCGCGTCACGACCTCGTCATGGCCTCGTCACGTGTTCGCTCGCAGTGGAAAGACTGAAAACAGCCAGTGGAAAGATCCTCCCGATTTTCCTCCCTCGCACTTCGGTTATCTGTTCCTTCGAGTGCTCTGTCTCTTTGTCTCTCTGTCTCTCTGTCTGTCTGTCTCTCTCTCTCTCTCTCTGTCTGTCTCTCTCTGACTCTCTCTGTCTGTCTCTCTCTCTGTCTCTCTCTCTCTCTCTCTCTCTCTCTCTCATTGGATTTAGCGTTACCTAGATAAAGATTCTCCTGAGGCATCCTATTTGGCGATCTCTCAATCTCTCAGCTGATCTGTTTACTTCTATAATAGGACACTGTAACAGACACCCTACGGTCTATCTAGAGACTCCGCTTTCAGTATGTACTGTTGTAGCGAGAGGTGTGTTATTAGAAATGTATCAATGCGTTGAATTATATTATTCTCTTATTGGGATATATTGAACATGACGTTTACTCTTATCGTATAAACAAGTACCTGTTAAATCCTCTTTCTAGACTTCTGCGTTTCCACCGTTTTGATCCTTTCTCTTCGTTTTAGACCCCCCCCCCCCCCTTAAAAAATATTGCCTTATAAGGCCAGGTCATAGATCTATAAATAGCACTCTATATATCTATTGGCCAGGCGGGCTTATCTTTCGGTTCAAAGATGAAAAGAACGAGATGACGCGTGGGATGTCATTTCAAAAGTTTATACAGTCATGCACTTTAGGAACATAGTATTAGTATACTAGTAAGCCGGGTTCACATAAGCGGACAGGGAATTGAACGGACTGGTTTACGGGTAGAGCGTGTGACTTTTGTGCAAGAAGACTCCGGTTCAATCCGGATCGTGCCGCTCTGTCCCTTAGTACAACTGGTTGGTAGTTTGGTCCGGTCTCGGTAGACATGACTGGCTGAGACCTAATTAAAATAGTAAGATAAGATAAGACATAACTTTATTTGTCCTTTAAGTTTAAAGGCACATTTGATGGTCTGTATATGCAGCATAACAAAACAGCATAGACAGTTGCGACATGAGTTATTACAAATACCGATACTCATAACAGCATTAATAATAGTAATAATAACAGTAACAATAACAATAGTCATAATAATAATAAATTATTATCACCATTAGTATTGAAATAATAATAGTAGCTTGCATAGCAACTTTGTTTGGTATAGAAAATTGTATTACATTTTTTTTTTTTTACAAAAGTTTGCCTGTTATTAAATGTTGTACATGTACAGGTATCACCATTAGTCTGTATGAAAGCCCGCACACAAAAGCTAAAATAAAATAATAAAAAAAAAAAGTCATGGTATACATACCCGCTCCATCAACCATGGTGTATATGAATAAAGATGAGCTCTGGCTTAAGAAACCACCAGACCAAAACAGAGGCGTGGAAAATTTGTCCGAGCGAGCAGACGGGACAGAGGCCTCAAGTCAAGGACACTTTTATTTTATCATCCAGTCTATACAATTTTTAAGCGTCATCTTCAAAAAGTCCACTGTTTACAGACATGTGAACCATTAAATTTTAGAAATTTGTCAATCTATCTAGTTTTATTTTTTCTATACCAAATCAGTGCGTAGTAGTAGTTGAGTTGGTTTAATGTCCAACATCAGCACTGTACAGGCTATATTGTGGACGGACCACAAGACTGAAGTATGAAAATAATTATGTGTTGTCACATACGAGACAGGGCGGGGATGCCATGGCTCCTGTCTCAGCCGCTCACATTAAACTGACGCCGACCATTAGGAAGCGAAATCGCCAAGTCTCGAACCCGGACCTTTTGTGTCTGAAGCCGATGTTCTACCCCAGCCAACACACAAAAGAGTGAAATATAATAATAATAAAAAAAGGCATGGTATATATACCTGCTCCATCAACCATGGTGTCTAATATGAATAACAATGGGCGCTGGGTTAAGAAACCACCATACCAAAACAGAGGCGCGGAAAATTTGTACGAACCAACACTGGACAGAGGCCTCAACTCAAGGACAATTTTAATTTTATTTTATCAACTAATCTATACAATAGTTTTTAAGCGTTACCTTCAAAAAGTCCACCGTTTACAGATATGTGAACCATTAAACTTTAGAAATTTGTCAATCTATTTTTATTTTTCTATAACGAAGCAGTGCGTAGTAGTAGTTGAGTTGGTTTAATGTCCAACATCAGCACTGTACATGCTATATTGTGGACGGACCACAAGACTGAAGTCTGAAAATAATTATGTGTTGTCACATACGAGACAGGGACATTAAACTGACACCCACCGACCAGTAGGGAGCGAAATCGCCAAGTCTCGAACCTTACCTTTTGTGTCTGAAGTCGATGTTCTACCCCAACCGGCGCACAAAAAAAGTAAAATATAGTAACGAAAATACATAAAAGTCATTGTACATATACCAGCTCCATCAACCATGGCGTATATGAATAAAGATGAGTGCTGGGTTAAGAAACCATCAGACCAAAACAGAGGCGTGGAAATTTGTCCGAGCGAGCAGACGGGACAGAGGCCTCAAATCAAGGACACATTAATTTATCATTCAGTCTATACAATTTTTAAGCGTTACCTTCGGGAAGTTGACCATTAATTTACAGACATGCCATTTAGAAATTTTTTCAAACTTATTATTTTTATTTATTTAAAACGTAGCAGTCCACCATACGCCTTCATATTATCATATAGGGAGAAAGGATTACAGTTTCTTATGCAAACTTCAATAACAGATGCCCTTTAGATATGGCTTTTTTTGGGGGGGGGGGGGGGGGCGTCCTGGGTAGAACATCGGCTTCCGACGCAAAAGGACCGTGGTTTGAGCCTGGCGATTTCTATACCCGCTCCATCAACCATGGCGTAAATGAATAACAATGGGCGCTGGGTTAAGAAACCATCATACCAAAACAGAGGCGCGGAAAATTTGTCCGAACTAACACTGGACAGAGGCCTCAACTCAAGGACACATTTATTTTATCAACTAATCTATACACTTTTTAAGCGTTACCTTCGGAAACCATTAATTTACAGACATGTCGTTTAGAAATTTTTTAAATCTTACTATTTTTATTTATTTAAAACGTAGCAGTCCACCACACGCCATCATATCATCATATAGGGAGAAAGGATTTCAGTTTCTTATGCAAACTTCAATAACAGGTGCCTTTTAGGTATGGCTTTGGTTTTTTTGGGGGGGGGGGGGGGGCGTCCTGGGTAGAACATCGGCTTCCGACGCAAAAGGACCTTGGTTTGAGCCTGGCGATTTCTATACCCGCTCCATCAACCATGGCGTAAATGAATAACAATGGGCGATGGGTTAAGAAACCATCAGACCCAAACACTAACAGAGTCGTAGCAAATTTGTCCGAGCGAACAGATGGGACAGAGGCCTCTGTCCAAGGACACATTTTTTTATCTATTCAATTTTAAAGCGTTACCTTCGGAAAATTGACCAATAATATATAGACATGCCAATTATAACTTTTTCTCAATCCTGCTATTTTTATTCATCTAAAACGTAGCAGTGCGACCTACGCCATCATAGAGAGAAAGGATTAGAGAGCTTGTGATTCACACTATGATAAATGGTGATTTTATCAGGCCTTTTAGTCATGGTCACTCGTTGGCAACTGGAAAGGGGGGGGGGAGGATAGAACATCGGCTATCGACTCAAAAGGTCGGTGGTTCGAACCCTGGCGATTTCGCCCTCCATTGGTTGGGCCGGGGTCAGTTTGGTGTGACCGGCTGAGACAGGAGTCATGGTAATCCCGCCATGTCTCGTGTGTGGCAGCACATAAAATTGTCAGATGTCAGTCTTAGGGCCCACTCAGAACATTGCCTATATAGTGCTGATGTTGGAATTTGAACCAACTCAACTCCAGTACGGGGTTCAAATTTACTTCGCCCTAGTGGTGTGGGGCAGCACATAAAATTGTCAGACGGCAGTCTTGCGGCTCGTCCAAATATAGTGCTGGCGTTGGACGTTAAACCAACTCCACTCCTTACCTATCGTCTTCGTCTTTGCTATGGGTCCAATCATAGCAAAGTCTTTAATAAATGCACTAGTAACATTAACACTAAAGGCACAGTGCATGCACACCAACAAATGATCTAAATTGCATGCACAGTTATGAAATTCTACGTAGCAATGTGATAAATATAATACAATAATTATCTTTTCTACAATAACCAATCCATGATGGTATAGCCAACGTCTGATGTTTACTATCAAACCATCATATTTCGGTCGTACATATAAAAAAAAATGGGACATACAACTTAATCTTTGAAGTGGGCGCTGTATGGTCTAAGTGTCCACACGGTTTAGTATCAGTTGGTCTTATCGACAGTTTGAGCACGCACAGTTCATTGTGCACTGAGTCAACTAAAACGTTCAATTTTTCTTTTGTTTGTTTGTTGTTCTTTTTTTTTGCTGACATTACTTTATTTTTTCTTTTGTTTATGAACACGCCGTAGTTTTAGTGTCATTGCTCTGTATAATTAACGTTATGTGAGGTTAATGTAATTAAATTAATTGTACGCCGTGACCCGTTATGTAGTTTTATTAGTGTTGTTGTTGTTGTTGTTGTTGTTGTTGTTGTTGTTGTTGTTGTTGTTGTTGTTGTTGTTGTTGTTGTTGTTGTTTTATTATTATTATTATTAATATTATTATTATTATTATTATTATTATTATTATTATTAGTATTAGTATTAGTATTAGTATTATTAGTATTGGATTTAGTATGGCTGTTGAGTAGTGTTATATCGACTGGTGCATTTATAAACACCTTTTAATGGCTGCGGAGGCATACAGTAAATACACATTATGTTCACTAATATCTTAATATACCCGTGAATCCGCCCATCACTAGATCTACGTCTTCTAAGTTTTATAGGATGATCATATTTGGCGACGGACCTCAAGACGAACGTCTGACAAATTGCACTTAATGCTAGGCATATCTGGACTCTTGTTTCAGTTGGTCATACAATACCCACACCACTAAGTTACTGGGATGTACTTACATACCACGCGTAATACTACACTAGTAGCTATTATACCGTAGGTGTGACTTGGTCATCGTACACCGTATATGTACATGTACACGATAGTCATATGAAGTTAGCCATTGTAAGTACGGGGGGCGCGGTGGCCCAGGGGTAGAACATCGGCTTCCGACGCAAAAGGACCTTGGTTTGAGCCTGGCGATTTCTATACCCGCTCCATCAACCATGGCGTAAATGAATAACAATTGGCGCTGGGTTAAGAAACCATCAGACCAAAACAGAGGCGCGGAAAATTTGTCTGAACAAACGGACGGGACAGAGGCCTAACTCAAGGACACATTTATTTTATCAACTAATCTATACACTTTTTAAGCGTTACCTTCGGAAACCATTAATTTACAGACATGTCGTTTAGAAATTTTTTAAATCTTACTATTTTTATTTATTTAAAACGTAGCAGTGCGACCTACGCCATCATAGAGAGAAAGGATTAGAGAGCTTGTGATTCACACTATGATAAATGGTGATTTTATCAGGCCTTTTAGTCATGGTCACTCGTTGGCAACTGGAAAGGGGGGGGGGGGGGGGGGGTAGAACATCGGCTTCCAACGCAAAAGGTCCGTGGTTCGAGCCTCGGCGATTTCGCCCTCCATTGGTTGGTTCGGTGTCAGTTTGGTGTGACCAGCTGGGACAGGAGTCATGGTATCCCCGCCACGTCTCGTGTGTGACAGCACATAAAATTGTCAGATGTCAGTCTTAGGGCCCGTCCAGAACATTGCCTATATAGTGCTGACGTTGGACTTTGAACCAACTCAACTCCAGTATACGGGGTTCAAATTTACTTCGCCCTTGTGGTGTGGGGCAACACATAAAATTGTCAGACGGTAGTCTTGGGATCCGTCCACAATAAAGCTTATATTATAGTGCTGGCGTTGGACGTTAAACCAACTCAACTCAAATCCTGACGTTAAACCAACTCAACTCAATTTGACTCCTTACCTATCCTTTTCGTCTTTGCTATGGGTCCCATCATCGCAAAGTCTTTAATACTTGCACTAGTAATATCACACTAAAGGCACAGTGCATGCACACCAACTAATGATATAACCTGTATGCACAGTTATGAAATTTTACAAAGAAACGTGATAAATATAATACAATAATTATCTTTTCGATAATAATCAATCCATGATGGTAAAGTCAACGTCTCATGTTTACTATCAAACCATCATTATTTCGGTCGTACATATAAAAAAAAATGGGACATGCAACTTGGGTATTCAAGTGGGCGGTGTCTAGTCTAAGTGTTCAAACGAGTTTAGATATACTAGTAGCTATTATACCGTAGCTGTGACTTGGTCATCATACACCGTATATATACGTACATGTACATAGTCATACATGTATGAAGTTAGTCATTGTAAGTACATCAACCGGGGCTTTCTCCGAGTTGTCCTTGAGCTCGTCATATTAAAGCAATAAACGTTCCGGGCCTTCAAAGCCCCCCCCCTCGCGTCCGGCCTTGACCTTTGACCTGCTTTTTGACCCTGACAAATTGTTAAACGTGTTATGGTCCTGTCCAGTCCACGCGAAGATAACGGCTCAAGGCGACCCGACTGTCTACCTGACCACAACACCAACGCGTGGTGAACTGGGTTGAGATGGTTAGCCTCAACCGAAGTTGATGACTAGGCGAAAACTTTAGGTCTATTATGCGCTGTACAACTACAACTACAAGGATGGATATAAATAATCATTATTTTTGGACGAGATAGAGCTGGGTCTTGCATTCTGGTTCATGCTAGTTTACTAAAGTTAACTACGGACTAATACACCACTTTATGTTATTACTAGTCTATAATGTCTGCATGCTTTGGGGATGCAACAAATTGCTTTATCAATGTGACATATTGGTACATACATGGCTGTATTAGTATATTTTATTACAAAATACTACATTCTATTACCACGCTTTCTGCTCTAATACAAGTAGTCTATAGTACTGCATGCTTTGGGATGCAGCGCGTCGCTTTATTTTATGACATATTGGTACACTACTACTACTACTACTACTACTACTACTACTACTACTACTACTACTACTACTACTACTACTACTACTACTACTACTACTACTACCACTACCACTACCACTACCACTACCACTACCACTACAAGTTATTACAAACTATTCCTACTCTCTCAGCTATGGCCACTTAGGGATACAGGGAATTGCTATATTTTATGACATTGGTACATACTAGTAATAGTACCCTTCAAGTTACTACGTACTATTTCATGTACCACCATCTCTGTTATTGCTAGAATGCGTGTTTTGGATGCAGCGCGTCGCTTTATTTTATGACATATTGGTACATACACTATACTAGTACTAGTACTAGTACACTTAAAATTACTACATACTACTAGCACACTCTGCTATCACAGCTCGTCTATAGATCTAAAATGAATGTTTTTGGGATGCCGCGCCTTGTTTTATTTTAAGACATATTGGTGCATACACTGTACTAGTATTAGTGTACTTAAGGTCACTGCACCGCTTGTCTATAGATCTAAATGTTTTGGGGATAACGCACCTTGTTTTATTTTGACATGTGCACTGGTGAATACCATGTATGAGAATAATATCCAACACTTGCATAATACCGCAAGATAACAACACCAGTGTGTTTGTCCCTGTCCCGCATTTATCCTCAGGGTCTGTCTTAACTCGAATAATGCACGTTTTGGGAACAAATTCCATTTTTTTTTAATTTAAGAGGTGGCTGATAATGAAATGCGGGCAGGTGACTAGTTTATGACAGAAAGATCAACAAAATGCTTGACAGGCCATTTAATAAAATAAAAAGTACATGTATAGTAAAACAAATAATAATGCCTGAAGGATCGCATCGCCCCAAACCATGCCCCAAACTGAATGATAAGGAGCACGTTTGTGAGACATATAGTAAACTAAAGATAATATTTACAATTAAACTTATCCATTGTAAGTTTATAATTATGGGACATGCAGAAGATCTTGGTACAAGTAATCGGAAGATGGTTCGTGATCGGCTTAGACAGGAGTCATGGCATCCTCGCCCTGTCCCGTGTGTGGCAGCACATACAATTGTCAGACGTCAGTCTTGGGGCCCGTCCACAATATAGCCTATATAGTGCTGATGTTGGACGTTAAACAAACTCAGATCTGGTTCGAGAGGGGGGCCCCACCACAGATTGACTCCACGTCAGATTTAGATTTAGAATAATATGTAGTAGTTCTCAATTAATTTAATTAAAGACTGGAAAGGGACCCATCTACATGTGAACCACAGACTGTCGCAACATCGTTTGACATGGAAACGTATACCACGCCAACCCTGAATCGGGAGGGCACATTGACATAACGATGAGGACATGTGTGGGTTTGCTAGACAAAGGGGTGTTGTTATTATAAACAATACATGTATAGGGCGTTTCTAACCGGTGTAAACGGGTCTTATCTTTACTTTCAAGATGTTAATAACCCTTTGGCCGGTGTGCTACCCTACTTTTCATAAGTTCTTATCTCCGGCTTCTTCAGTGCATGTCCGCAGTTTTAGTAGGTGTCGTCAGAAAAGGAGCAGAAATTGTGAAAATTTGTGTCGAGGAGATTGCTTCTGTCATGTCATACTTCTGTCGCCCTGTTAATATTCATGAGCGTTCCCCTGAGTTGTAAGTGCGCATGCCCAGAACACTTGTTGAGTGCTTTACTTATCATTATCAAGGAGATTGTTTATGTCATGTTATAGTAAGTTATCAAGGAGGTTGTCTATGTCTTGTTATACTTATCAGGGAGATTGTTTATGTCATATCACACTTATCAAGCCAATGTTTTGTATGCTTTAGACCTGTCCCTGGCGGATCCCAATTGTTGTGTATTTGAATTTTGATTCAGCAGATAGTCACCCAATTTTTGACGTCAACAGATCCAGGGTCGGTGGCCTCTACGACACTTACTACTACTAGTCCAGTACGTGTGTCCACAACATGTTTACATGTATGCTGTGTTATCTTGACCAATTGCTTATTTTGCGATCTTCGCGGCGATAACGAATGACGTATTTACAGCACTTAACCTTTTTGTAACAAATAATTAATAAGGATTACTGATCGCTAATTAGCTCCGTAATTAATTAATCTCGTACAGAACTATGATTGGCAATGGAACACAGGTGCAGCTGACCTTAACTATCGTGTTTGTTTTTCTACGTCTCCCTTTATCGCAAGGCTCTGTTGATTTCAAGCAATCTCGGCAACTACTAAAGTTAAGAAGAGCCCAGCTTTGAATGGGTTAAAGCTAAATACAATTTCGCCTACGAACTACGAAGTTGCCATTTTGGCTCAGTCAGCCAAATTTCATAAATTAATGCACGACTTTACGTGCGTGGAGTAAAAATTTCGTTGCTAAGTGGTTTATATTTCTTTGAAAGGACATGGTATGAATGTGCGTTTGTTTGTGAGTGAGTGGGTGGGGGTTATGAAAGGGGTTTGTGTTTCTCAGAATAGGTCTGGTCTTTTAAATTCGTCTATCCCCAACCATAATAGTTCCCATGCTTTTTTGAGAGCACAACAAAATACACGTAATACTTCATGGAATTGTAATACTATTGTCTTTGCTAATTTGGATACGTTGTAATATAAATGTACGAATTTTCGCACATGTGTCACGTTGACATAAATCGGTCTCTACGCAAAGGTTGTACATACTGTTGTTGAAATGTGTTAATATAAACTTTAAGCCTCATGTTGTTCCCCCACAATAACCATACAGTGTGTATACTTATTGCGTTTTAGAATTTCGGTTAAAGTCCAAAAGTTTCTTTTTGAGTTTGCGATAGAAATTCGGGCAATGTATGTATAAATGTATGTATATCTCCCTTGGCCAAAAGAAAAAGAGGAGGGAAAAGGAGCCCTGAAGGATGGTGGATAAGTTAAACCCATAGACCAGGAACTTAACGATTGGAATACAAATGACACTTGCACGTTTTATACCATGTACGGGACCGTCAAGTACAAGGTGTACGCAGTATGCAGAGCTGCCAACCCAACAAGCCATCAACGTGTGCAATTTATACCAAGAAGAGCGTACAACTAGGCCTCATTTCATGCAAGTTTGGCAGCTCTGAGTATGTACGTATGTAAATCATGTCATTGAGCAGGGACGTACCCTGTTGTAGCTCCAATCCTTTTAGCTGTAGCAGTACAAGTTTTAAAATAATTAAAATTGGTAGTGCTCTCGGCGTGCTATTATTTATTGTATAACTTTTGTGTGTGGTCAGTTACATAGATTGTTATTCAAATTCGTGTATGAGCGCACCCACCCCCCCCTTCCCCCGTTTTTTCCATCGAAGACAAAAGCAAGTCCATTTCCGCTCATCTGTTTCACTTTCTCTCTCCCCTTTCTTTCTATCTCATTCTATCTCTATGACTTCCTTCTGCCCTCTCTCTCTCTCTCTCTCTCTCTCTCTCTCTCTCTCTTTCGGGCTCTCCTTCCTCCACATTTGATCACATTATGGTGTACCTAGCTAGGTATAACCAGTTTTACCCGCTTTAATCCCACACGTGGTATCTGATAGAAATGTCAGCATATGTACTAACCTATTTTTAGTCATGTCACAGTATGTCAAAGAGCACCAGTCACTTAAAGCCACACAAAGAATAACAGGCATTAATAAGATTAATAAGAGGAATAGGGGGAGGGGTTGTTGAGTTGAGTTGGTTTTAACGTCCAACATCAGCACTATATAGGCTATATTGTGGACGGGCCCCAAGACGGACGTCTGACAATTGAGGGAGGGGGTAGGCCCGGGGTAAAACACCGGCTTCCGGCGCAGGAGGTCCGTATGTTCGAGCGTGACCGGCTGAGACAGGAGTCATGGTATCCCCACCCTGTCTCGTGTGTGGCAGCACATACAACTGTCAGACGTCCGTCTTGAGGCCCGTCCACGATATAGCCTATAAGTTGCTGACGTTGGACGTTAAAATCCAATCAACCAAACAACCAACCAACCGTATGTTCGAGCCCTGACGATGTCGCCCCCTACTGGTTGGGTTGGTGTCAATTTAATAATGTGACCAGCTGAGACAGGAGTCATGGTACCCCCGTCCTGTGTCATGTGTGGCAGCACGTAAAATTGTCAGGCGTCAGTCTTGGGGTCCGTTCACAATATAGCCTATATAGTGCTGATGTTAGACGTTAAACCAACTCAACTGAACTGTCTATTTGCGTGAAATATTTTGAGGTGTTATATCGTTATTATTAATTGATATTGCATACATATCCCCCAACACTCTCCATTTGATGTTGGACGTCAAACCAACTCAACTACTACTACTACTGCCAGGCATTAATGTCGACCTTTTGCTCACGTGAACGGGGCCTGATCTGAGAGGTCATGCTTAGTGCCTGGTTCATGTAACAATAACATGCGCGAGTTGAGTTGAGTTGAGTTGGTGGTAAGCATGGCCATTAAGTAAGAGATGTGGAAATGTCGACTCGACAGATGTTCTGAACAATTGGGCATTTAACGCAGTCACAATTACCCTGTTTCAGGGAACTGCGTAGAGCATAGCGATACCATGTGAAAAACATGGTCCAATGAATTGCCTAATTTTGGTCAGCTGTGTGCGTTTGAGATCGATCGACTTTTGCAATAGTTTAAACTAATAACATATCACATATCCCCTCCCTCCCTCTCTATGTCTCTTTCCCTTTCTGTCTCTTTCTCTCTCTCTCTCTGTCTCTCCCCCCCCCTCGCTCTCTGTCTCTATGTGTACTTATGTCTGTCTGTCTTTATCTGTCTCTGTCTCAGTCTCTCCTTCTCTGTCTGTGCCTGTGTGTATGTCTCTCCCCCCTCTCTATCTCTCTCTGTCTCTCTCATCTCTTTCTTCCTCCCTCTCTCCCTCTCTTGGCTGTAGGTGTGTGTATCCCCCTCTATATATTTCCCTCTCTTTATGAAAAACATTTTAATGTAGAGTATAGAAATGAATTATAACATTATTTTGTTTGCGTATCAAAAATAAATGTTGGAAAGAATTTTGTCCTAATTATTTAGTTAATTTGAGAAAGCTTTGTAAAGCAGTGGCTGCTATTATCTATCTTAACAAAGAACAGACATTTTACGTTATTTCTGTAACGATCCTTTGTCCTATTCCAAATTAGCCTGCGTAATGCGTTTTTATTGGCCAATTCGAATGGCAAACCTGTAAATCATTAGTTAATAGATTGTAGCTTTATGCAAGTATCCTTATGCCTCTTTGAACTGATCATTAGTTAATAGATGGTAGATTTATGCAAGTATCATTATGCCTCTTTGAACTGTTTGAGCATAACCATAATCCTTGAACTGAGAAAGAAATGACCAAAACGAATAAGCCTATTAATAATAATACTAACTTTACTTCAGAGCCCTGCCTGGTCCAGTTTACCCAGGTCAGGTCACTGACCGACGTGGATCGTCCAGACTTGACCCCCTTCGTATGTGGTCAATACAACCTCACTATTTGGGAGGTCGAGGGGGAGGAGAAGGAGAAAGGGAGAAAGGGAGAACGGGACGAATTGGGGGGAAAAAAACGGGGCCGAATAATTTTAAATTTTCAACAACAGAATGCTACAGTAATATAAACATGAGAAGAAAAAAAACACGGAGTAGAACAATTTTAAACTTTCAACAACAGAATGCTACAGTAATGTAACCATAAGAAGAAAAAAAAACGGGGTAGAACAATTTCAAATTTTTAACAACAGAACGATACAGTAATGTAAACATAAGAAAAAACTACGGCGTAGAACAATTTCGAACTTTCAACAACAGAATGCTACAGTAATGTAAACATAAGAAGAAAGAAAACGGGGGTAGAACAATTTTAAAACTTTCAACAACAGAATGCTGCAGTAATGTAAACATGAGAAGAAAAAAACACGGAGTAGAACAATTTGAAATTTCAACAACAGAATGCTACAGTAATGTAAACATAAGAAAAAACAACGGGATATAACAATTTCTAACGTTCAACAACAGAATGCTACAGTAATGTAAACATAAGAAGAAAAAAAACAACGGGGTAGAGCAATTTTAAATTTCCAACAACAGAATGCTACAGTATGTAAACATTGTGTGTACTCTGTATCCTTATTATTATTCTATACATTGTAGTTGGTCAGTGTTAAGGGATTTAAATGTCAACACAAGAGGTCAAAACGGCCAGCGCAGACCTGTGAGAAATCCGTGCCATTCCGGCTTAGTTTAGATCTAGTTTTAGTTCTAGTTCTAGACCTTAGTTTTGGTCTAGTTCTAGTTCTAGTTCTCGACCTTAGTTTAGGTCCAGTTCTAGTTCTAGTTCTAGAGGGGGGCGCGGTGGTCCTGGGGTAGAACATCGTCTTCCGACGCAAAACGTCTAAGTTCGAGCCCCGGCGATTGTGCTCCCTACTGGTTGAGTCGGTGTCCGACTGAGACAGGAATCATGGCATCCCCGTCTTGTCTCGTGTGTGGCAGCACAACATACTTAATTCTCAGACGTTAGTCTAGGGGCCCGTCCATAGTATAGCCTATATGGTGCTGGTGTTGGACGGTAAACCAACTCAACAACAACATCTAGTTCTAGATCTTAGCTACGTCTAGTTCTAGTTCTAGTTCTCGGCCTAAGTTTAAGTCTAGTTCCAGTTCTAGTTCTAGTTCTAGGCCTTTTGGCACTGACAGCGGTACCGATACAGTAACATTACTTAAACATACGTGTATGTCTACTACTATAAGGAACCTGGTACAGTAGTGGTCAGTGGAGACACTGACCCGAGTCTTATGTGGATTTCATGCCTCTTTGATTTACGCTGACGATATTATTGAATGTAGACCTGTCAACGATATCCGAAAAAAGCGTACACATGTAGTTGAAAACATTGTGTAACACGGAGATTGGTGCTAAAAGTGGCACCTACCTTTCAATGGCTTATGTGGATTTCATGCCTCTATGATTTACGCTAACAATATTATTGAACGTAGACCTGCCAAATATTTCCGAAATAAGCTTACACCACAGATGTTATTAATAGACATATGTGGCTTACACGTATGTTGTTTAAAACACTGTGCAATACGGAGACTGGTGCCTGACCTTTACTTGGCTTTTGTGGACTTAATGCCTGTACGATTTAATGATTACATATACAAATATATTGGGTGCAGACCCACTTAACTTGATACATTGTAGTTTCAATTTTGCTGAATCCTTTCTAAAGTCTTAGAAGATACGATTTCTATTAACAAGTAATAACCTTATTATGGTGCATGCCTATCTTCTATCTTTCAATCGCTTCCTCTCTCCCCTGACGCGATTTTCTCTTGTTTCCCCTTCATCGCCATACCTTTTCAAAGACTTCTGACCATATATTTCGAAAGATGGGACATCTGATCCTTGCCCCAATATTCTCTCTGTATTCCTGTTATTTTTTTCTTGTCAAATTGCCTCGGAAACTCAAAAACATGTCATTATTCGTTTTACCTGAAGGTTGCATCATTCCGTTCAATGCCGGAGGGCGGTATTATAATACAATGAAATTCCCTGCGGGGTACCTCTCTTTCTGTCTCTCTGTCTCTTTCATTTAAAAAAATATATATTAAAAATAATTATATCTAATAAATATTATAAAAAGACAACCCAGCTGATTTGTCATGGGATGAAAATAACATACATTCGGCTCAATTATTATTTTTTTCCCTTCCCTCTTTCCCTGCTTTCTCTGTCTCTTTCCCTACTCTTCTCTCTCTGTCTCTATCTCTGTCTCTCTCTCTCTCTCTCTCTCTCTCTCTCTACTTTCTTCTCTCTCTCTACATTAACGCCTTTCTTTTATCTCCCGATTGCTTCCTCTCTCCCCATTCGCTATTGTCTCTTATTTGTTTCCCCTTCATTGCCATGCCTTTTCGAAGACTTCTGAGCTTATATGGAGTCATGGGAAATCTGATCCTCGCCCCAATATTCTCTCAGTATTGCTATTATTTTCTTGTCAAATTGCCTCGAAAACTAAAAAATGTCATTATTCGTTTTACCTGAAGCATCATTCCGTTCAATGCTTTCCTTTTAAACGGAGGGCGGAATTATAATACAATGTAATGCACTGCGGGGCACCTCTCTCTGTCTGTCTGTCTGTCTGTCTGTCTGTCTCTGTCTGTGGGTCTCTCTCTCTCTTTATCTCTCTCTCTCTGTCTCTCTCCATCTTTCTCTCTCTCACCCCCCCTCTCTCTCTCTCTTTCTCTCATAATAATAATAATAATAATAATAATAATAATAATAAAATTAATAATAATGGAGAAAAAAAACAACAATAACAACGGTGTAAAATACAAAAAGAAACAGATTTTAAGTATTTCAGGAAGTACATACATTCAATGATGTGTGTGCAAAGACAGAGAGAGAGAGAGACAAAAACAGAGAGAGAAAGATGGAGAGAGAGAGGCAAAGACAGAGAGAAAGAGAGAGAGAGAGAGAGAGAGAGAGAGAGAGAGAGAGAGAGAGAGAGAGAGAGAGAGAGAAATTGCTTCAATTTGAACTCGATAGCAAGAATACCAATCTCAGTACATGTACATGTGTAATGATAGACAGTGCCTTCCACACAGGTCACGCCGACTGTATTCAGTTGTAAATATCAACCACCATTTGGAAGGGATTTGTTCAAAACAATATTGTGTATTTAGAGGCTTAATGTTGTAACTACCAAGAGTTAAACGAGAATAGTTGGAATGTTTTGCTTCAGACTCGCGGTACATGTGCGGCAAAAGTAACCCATAGTGCGGGTTGGGTCAACTTGGAAAACGTGCCCGAGTTAGAAATGTGAGGCGTTGTGTGGTTTGTGGTCTATATATATATCCTGGAAGCGGTGTTGGTGGTGACAATGAGGATAGTGGTTGTGGTGATGATGATGATGATAAATATTATGATGATGATGATGATGATGATGATGATGATGATGATGATGAGGATGATGATGATGATCATGACTATGATGATAATAATAATAATTCAATAATAGCAACAGCAACAATAAATGCAATAATAACAAAAACAACAAATACCTAATAAATAACATAAGTACGTTCATGCACAAGTTTTTTTTTTAAATGTTGCATAACAAAATTAATCTCGGTGATAGGAAATATTATCCACCTTTTGACTTGAACATTGTACTTTCCGGGAGAACGTGAAGATTTAAACTCGTAAAACTCGGTAGGTCACTGAGGCGTTACCACAGGGGCGTGCACACTAAAGGCCGTTACTCGTTTGTGATTGGTGACTTGGGGACTTGCCCCATACATAGACCGTACTGACACAGTTATGAAACATTGCAGGAATGAATGTCATGTCTGGTGCAGCCTCGTGTACTGATCTAGATAAGCCAAAAAAAAAAAAAAATGGAACGTTTGATAGGCCTACATTGTGCGTAGTTACTAGGGAAGGAAAAGATAACGGCAAAGGAAAAAAGGAAAATAAAGTTGCACAGTGGTGAGTTTCCGCTATTACGTCACACGTGGCAGCCCACACCAGTAGAGTGCACTTTAGCCTTGAGCTTTGTTGATCTTCTGTGATTGGTCCAACCAGTTTTAGCGATACGGATATAATTCTAGGCTTTGCTCGCTCGAAAGTCACACTTGTTGGTTTAGGAGGCTGTAGTGGTTAGTGCTATAACACTGCATTTTTAGTCCTTCTCTCGATCTAGAGTCTCATTTCAGCACCATTGAGACGTTAAAACATATTACAAAATCTTACTTGAGGAGCAGTGTTTTTTTATACTAGGAAAACTCGAAACGGAGAAATTAAGTGTTAGTTGAGGATTCAAGCTAACGTAACATTTTACCAAGAACTTGTTCAAATCGTGATAACACAACATATCTTAGGTGAGCGATGGTTTTAACTCCGTGATTATTAGGTACTCACACTCAATCACAATCATATTTATGTTGATTAGTGATTGACCAAAGCCTTGCTTGTAAGTTGTATGCCTTATTGAAGGGTTGATGAATCACCACCCCAGTTGGATGGATAATTTTCAATCTCATTTCTGAAATAGTCTAAATCTTGAGTATCTTAGGAATTAGATATGAAACTAGACGATCTAGCTTACAATGTTATGGTACACGTTTTAATATTTATTTTACTCTGGACTGTTTGATATGCATTTCTAAACCACTCTAAATCTTGAGTATCTTAGAAATTAGATAGGACACCACACGATTTAGCTAACAATGTTAAGGTATATGTTTTAATATTTATTTTTACTCTGCACTGTGTTTGATATGTTTCTTTGATTTGTTGACATTTTTTTTTTGCCTCACAATTTTATTATATTTTTTTCTTTTCTTTTTCTTTTCCATCTCCACCAGAGAATTTGAGGTTAAGCACCAGCTAGTGTGAGACAGGAAAACAGTAAACTTAAGCATCATGTCGACCGCACACTCCAGTAACCCGTCGGTCCTGGACAAGTTCCTGGGCCTGGCAATGCCAGATAGCAGGGTGAGTACAGCGTAGTTGAGATTCAAACCCTACCCCGCCCACTCTGTCACCCTGCGGCTCTTCGGCAGTGACATACATACACTGTACACACCGCACACACCATAGTATATTAATTACTTAGTGACACTCTTGCTGTTTTCTCTTAACCTCTCACCCCCCTTTTTTTGTTGCCCCTTCTCAATTTATTATACAGTGACTGAGTAATTTTTTTGTCATGAGCTGCTCGTTTTTTTTTCAGTTGCACTAATTAATCGCCAATGTGTTCCTAAAATGAGTTTCTAACTCAAAACTTGTGCACACCATCATGAAACAGACAGTACAGGGGTTCTGAACAATCCAACTTCACCCCCTCGTCACCATGTCATTTTCATTAATAACCTTTATTACAAGGTGTTCTGTTAGTAGCAACAACTTTATAAATCTATATATATTCAAACACGCACTGCTAATTCAATGTTTCATCGTAAATCAGTATCTCGGGTTTCAGGACAAGCACAAAATTCACGCTAAATAGCCTTCATTTCTCTAGTTGCTATCACCACATCATCGCATTGCCAACCATCTTCATTTCTAGTGTAACATTTACTTCTACCACCATTGCAACTGTAAGTCTTGAGGCCCGCCCACACAATATAGCCCATGTCGCCTACGTTGGAGGTTAACTTAAGCTCAACTCAACGCAACCACCACCACCACCACCACTACTACTACCCCCATCACCACCAACACCAGCACTACCATTTTGTCAATATAGTAACATGCATGACAAGTTCTGAAAGCGATACTCAAAGCATCCACCACCACCACCACTATACCCATCACCACAAACACTACCATTTTGTCAATATAGTTACATGTATGAAAAGTTCTGAAAACGATACTCAACGCAAGCACCACCACCACCACCAATACTACCCGATCACCACCAACACCAGCACTACCATTTTCTCAATATAGTTACATGCATGACAAGTTCTAAAAGCGAGTAATGTACATGTATAAATTTTTTCCTTTTGCTCACAGGTCATGGCCGAGTACGTCTGGATAGACGGAACAGGGGAGGGCCTGCGCAGCAAATGCCGCACTCTGGACTCTGAGCCACACAAAGCTGAGGGTGAGCAGTAGTAAATAGTATTGTTTGAAACCGTGAGCAATAATCGCTCTACTCGCTCGTATACCAGTCTTGTACTTCTCCCTCGTATAGCCGTTAGCGTGCTGACGTGCCGTACAAACTCACTCACTTCTCTATAGTTCTCTCTCTTTCTATTTTTCTCTTTCTCTCTCTCTGTCTCTGTCTCTGTCTCTCTCTCTCTCTC